>DWNE01003143.1:0-17271 GCA_018249875.1 Cecropterus toxeus | reverse complement strand
TGGTTTCGAATTTTGGTATCAGTTGTGTGTAACAGTGATCATATGTATATCTCGTTTTCGCATTTCTTGCTCGTGTTTACTGAAATAAAGACATATAGGGGCCGTCCATTAATCACTTGATGTTTTTTATTTGCATATTTTAACCTGCATATCATTTCATATAAAGTATATACATACATTTTTCTATTATTCTAGTCTTTGGAGTCTGTACACATATATGTTGAAACTCCTATCCTTATTCGCCTCGTTGTTGTTACGCTGACGGAAATATGTATATGGAAATCTGTATTGCCCTAACAAAAATTGTACGCGTTTTTATATGGATATCAGGAGTAATCCACGAAACTCGGGGCTACGAGAGAACTTTGGCTATGAACTTTACTGTTATCGCTGCCCATTAAACTGCTACCGAATGTACGGAGCCCTCGTTTTTAGCAATTTTTAAAAATTACCCACCCCCGACCATAACTATTTCAATAAACCGTCTATGGTCATACCCATCCTAATGGGCGACTTTTACTTTCAGAAAGTTTGTTTCTTGTTTTTTCCGCTCTTTTATGCCTTATAAAAGTTCCCGCTCAAAAGGATATGGACTTGTTTTTGTTGTCGGAGATTTTTCTTTTATTCGTTGCCGCTACAAATGATGATAACGTTATGGCAATTTTTCGTCTTGTTTTTGTATATTGTATGAAAGCTTGTGTTGGTAAGGTTCACTTAAGTTTCATGTGAATGTATATCTAGATTGGAGATGAACATTGTTTATGTCAAAACGATTTGCTCGCCCTGGGAATGGAATTCAGACTCAAAGATGTCATCAAATCATTCCTCTGTACTCAAAAATATTTATCATGCTTATTTTTTAATGGCCTTTTAAGCTAGGGATTCGTAATTTTAGTTATAAATATAACTTATGTTCAAATCCTAAATCTTTATAATTGGATCTTTCTAAAAGAATATACCATGAGTACATATGCAGATGTAGAACCCTGTTAACCACTCAAACCTTGCATTACACGAACCAGACCGACCTGTCAGTAACAGTCTCTACTCTTTGTACCCATAGGCATTGAAGGACATTTTTACCAGGCCTAAAAAGTTCCAGTTTTGGAACAAAGCATTCGTGTCTAAGCTTTAAGAGTAAGCTTTTAGTAATCACAATTTGTTTATCCATATCATTGGGCTGCTAATCCATGCTGCCATATTGGATTAGCATGACGTCACTGAGCTAATCGTTCGTTGTCATCCAAACAAAAAGTGTATGTAAAACTTTACCCAATCGGCTGGAGTCAAGTGTTTTGAAATTCAGTTGCAATGTTTTTAAAAAACGAAGAATACATTAAAATAGAGAGTTATATAAAAGCTTATAAAAACAACTCCTATTTATTTAATATAAAAATATATAAGTTTTATTTTAGCCTCGAAAATTTTAAGACTACAAGACCTATCTATCAGACGATCGATCAATAGTTGATTTGCTTTATGAGTTTGAGAATTAGAGAAGTAGAAGTGTCTTTCTTATAAAGGCTCAACTTTAAAAACACTACCAGCTCTTTTAGTCGCGGAAAATAACTTTTAAGTCTGTACACAATGTGCTCAAACATCAGACAACAACGGTTAACACTATAACCTTTTACATTTCACTGTTATGACCAGAAGACTGAAACTAAGTGCGGGATAAAATTTCATTCTCCTAGCAAGTCATTTAAAGCGCAGATTACAACAGCATCAAAGGCGAAATTCGCGAGCGCCGTCGCACTGTATTCTGCATCGGCAGCATGAAATAACTCGTCTCACAATCTTTTGTTGTGCACTTGACTTTGTTAAATCATCGGACATTTGTACTAGCGAGTTCAGTCTTTTTGAACAACAGAAGACGTCATAAAAAATTACTGCTCGCTGCGTAAAGCAAAGTATGGTCGTCGGTCTGTTGTGTGTTGTGCAGTGCGGAGTTAGATTACGAGATTTCGGTCCTCGTTCCGTGTCGCGCTGCGTTGTATTTGTTTAGAGTTTTAAACGTTTCTCGTTTTGTGAACGTATTTTTGTAAAATGTTAAACTGACTGGTGGTTTTTTATTGTGAGTTTGAAAGTGACATTCAGGTGTTTTTCTAGTGTTTTATTGTAGACTATAGTGTTTATAAGTAAGTCTTAATTTGTCGTATACTGCTGAGCCGTATCATTGAATTAACCTCCTTTTGCGTTATGGTATCGGTACAAAGCATGTGTTCTACCTGATCTTGTAATATGACGTACGAGAGGTATTACACGGTTCGTTGTTTTTTAGTTATCCGCGGTATAACGCGTGCCTTACGTTTTGGCATGCTTCGCTCTTCGCGCTATTAGCATAGTTCTGTCAGTATGCAGGACTCGCGAGTGGTCATTGCCTTCAGAGGTATTAAAGGCACACATAGAGGGCAGGTATTTGTTATAATATGGATTACATCTATTCAACTGTATTCTAAACTTGTAGACTAAGTTCATTGTGACTCATTTTCGTTTAGCGAATATGGTTTTACGAGCTGAGTTTATAAACGTATGTTTTGATACAAGTATTGAAGTTATTTTCGGCGATCTCGATTTCGGTCCTTTCAGGGTCGTCAGTCAGTACTTTTGAGTCAAACTTTAAATATGAAAGTAACAATGGCAAAAATAGATTACAACGTCTCATATAAATACTTGCGTATCGACAAGATAGGATCATTACACTCCATTGATCGGCATCCGCCGTGGAACGTGAGCAGAGTGTTTTGGCACGCTCCGTTCCTCGCACGATTAGCATATTTCTGTCAGTATGCACACCTCGCCTCGCACGTGGTCGCAGCCTTTTGAGGACATAATAAACACTTGGGCTATTGTTGGTCCTCCTTGTTATGTACTAATATAGAGGCATCGTTCTTTGCGATACCACATTGCCCAGGTTCCTGAGCTCTTTTAGCGTGTTGATAATTGCCGAAATAATCACACCACGAAATATGGTTAAGTTTTAAATGTATTTAAAGATGCTGCTTTAAGTATTATTCATTCAGTCGCTCATCATTCATAATGTTGTAAATGGCTATTACTTTTTATCTAGAAATTGTATCCGCTCAACTTCTATTAAGTTTATTTGTATATAAAATATAATGTTATAGGAAATAGCAGTAGTGCACCTTCCAAATCACTTTATATTCATTATACGAAGTGAGTGTCTCTTCAAAAATTATAAGAAAAGCAAATTATTTAGATTGATTGAGCATGTTTAAAGCCTTAAGGTCAACTTTTAAGAGAACATCACTTAGGTATTAATTACTCAGGTCACCTACCTGCCTAAGTACGGCAAACAGGTTTTATATATACAGAAGTTTGAGCACACGGGCGGGATTTCGAGGATATCTATACAATTAAGTAGCGAAGACCTTCCGTAAAGAAGGAAACACAAGACGTTTCAAAGAACTACGCTTTTTAGCTATATTGTGGTGATAACAATCATCACATTTTCTTACAGGACTCTCATGAATGTAGCTTTTCTTGCGACGATTTCATTCATTGTTAAAACAAAACATGGTTAATTTCGTAAGCATTTAAAACTTCCGCAAATCATAGGTGCATTATAGGTACCTGGAGTTTATACCATGGATATAATAATAAGCAGAACCTCACATAATGGAAAGCAGAATTTGAGATCATTGCATATTCACAGCTTATCCGTGCTGCTATTTAAACGAAAATGAAATGAAATATTTAATTCCTTCTTTTCATAATTAATTATAGTATTTAAAACGCCTTTAATCTCCAATTCTGTTTACATCCAGCCCAAAAAGTATACATGTACTCAATCCGTTTGTACATTTGCAGTTTGTCCTATAATTGTGGTTGATCATGCGAAATGTACCCTCAAAAAACTTAAATGTTCCAGGACGCCCTGTTCCTCGGGAACTATTTGCATACTTCGGTGTGCTCGCTCGCCGTGTGTTATGTATGGCCCGCACGTGGGTGGCTTTCGACTTGACTGATAGTCGGGATTTTAGTGCATTTACCTCGACGTTATTTTGTTTACTTTTCGAAGATGAAGAATTTTAAATTCTTCGTTTTTCGTTATTGAAGAATAGTTTTCTGATTTATAAACCAAGTTAGTTTAGCTTTCCGTTCATTTTTGATTTCGAAAACATTTTATGTTGCCCCTTGCGACGCATGTTATGTAGTACTTTTAAATAAGATTTTGTTCTTTATAATCACAGAACTCAAGTGTTTTAGCTAAATTATCAGAAAATACAGTAATTCATTAATTTTATAATTTGGCAGTTATAGCACATAAACATGCACTTAACCTGATAGTAAGTTTGCACTCTGCCCATGGACATCTGTAATCAGCCCCAGATAAGATCAGAGTTGTATCTGACGTTAGAATAGGATTCTTTGTACCCATCAGGTCTGAGTTGGAACGCTTCGCATAAATAAGTCTCCCTTACCACACCTTTCAGATCGGAACAGAGAAACGCGTAACACTGCTGTTATCAGGAGGAAATAAATAAGCGAATCTTACACTTACTCTTACTTAATCGCATGTCGCACACATTCCTCAAAATATAGTCAGTCCACAGTAATCAGTTCTGAACGATATGAATCATTTGCACGCCTATCATTTTGCATGTTTCGTTCTGATTACGTATGGCACTTTAGCCGCACAAAAACCACATCGCCCGTAGGTTTCCAATCGTTTTATATTATAATCCTGTCATACTATACTTTGATTTATGCCCTAATGCAAATACATAAATTCACCGCAATAGTTTATCGCGATTTATACCGTTGAATGAAATTGACGTGCGATAAATATAACTCTTCCCACTCGTCACACAATACGCGTCCTCCTTCGCGGGTTGCAAAAATTAAACGTCAGTCAGATATCACGTAGCCGGCGGTGCAGAACGCTTCAACCCGCCGAGAGGGGAATCTTCTGCCTGTAGTACTTAAATACACGCGGCATCGAACTAGACGCCTCCAGGAATCCCCAGCGCAATTTATACCAACGTTAAAATTACCCACAATACTCACATATAAAACTCTCAGCCTTTTGTTTTTTTTATCCACCATTGTATGTATATGGAATTCTTGTTCGGAAACAAGACTTCGAATGCATCTAATTAAAAATTCCTCTCTACCTACTAATCCAAACCACGTTGAAAATTAAATTTTATTTCGCTCACTGAGTAAACATCTTTGAGAGTTCCCATCCCATTGTTGTTAGTCGACGGAGCAATGACCTACTAATCTTGCCGAGTATCTGGAAGAGTTTAATATCGAATCGACAATCCACGGAGACGACGTGAATTCGAACTTTATCTGCGGTCTCACAAAACTCGACGAGCGACGCGTGGTTAATACTCTACGATGCCAGTGGAGAATTTTGAGAGTCAAGGGCCATTCCAGCATCGTGATCGCTCGAGAGTCGTACGGTCGAAATGAAACGTCGTATCTTATTTTATGATTAGCGGCTCGAAAGCGCTTTGTAATTTTGTTAGTTCCGCCTTTCTGGTGCTGGGGGCGAGTACGGCGAGTGGAGATCGATGCGAGCGTTGCGTGCGAGTGCGAGCGGGACGGGCACAGCCGGCGCTCGCCTCGTCCCTGTCACTCGAACCGCCTACTAGGCAGCCATGTTGCGCTCGACCTGCGCTCGCCCGACCGCCATTGTAGCATTCGTAGCTAGTGATGTTCACCAACTCGCTCGACGTAATTATACACTTCGAAACAACCGTCCACAAATCGCTACGAGTTATTTCTTTTCTTTCCTTATCGAAAAAAACATTGGACCACCATTATATAATTTTGTGGTAAACGAGAATATACGTATACGATCCCCCGTCGCGTACACGTATTCATTTGCGTATGAAATATTAGATTTATTTATCACGTACAAAAGCAACATCGTACGGTCCATGTGAAAATAGAGAAGTGGGTGTGTCGATAAAATTATTTGTCGATAGCGGAGGCACGTACTGGACGTATAGCCTCGGCTTCGGAATTAAAATGTCAGACGTGCGGCAGCGCGGGCGAGCGTGGGGGCGCAAGGGGGCGCGGGCGGCCGGCGTTATTAATAACCATAAGCCGGCAGACGCACGAACGTCCAGAGGGGCCATGCCGCGCGGTAATGAGGAATCACTAATTATATTTTACCGGACTCTACTACTGAAGCAACATTAATTACGTTACACTACGTAGGCATGTCCCGCGGCCGTTTCTCAATAAATCAATTTGCATAAAAATACAAGGTGCTTTACTCGTTAAGAATTGCTATATAGAGACGTGAACGCGTTCGTCGTCGATAACGAATATTTGTCAGGCTTAGACTTAGGTAATATTAAACGATAATAGCGCAGTGGGAGCCGTCGTTCTAGATATCGAGGGAAACAATACGACAAGACATAATCGTCTGTCTGTCGGGGTACGGTTCGTTTAATATTCCCCCACGGTGGGAGCGCCTGTTGTGCGCGACAGTTCTACCCGTTTGCAAGCCCGACGCCCGGCTCCGCCAGTAAAAACTCCGTATATTTTATTGTCAAGGAAATATATTTGTCAAAGGCTGTGCGATTAATTGCTTGACTTTTCTGAAGTGCGCCTTTTGGATTTTTTCCTTTAGGGATTCCACATGACATATTGATGCACTCGTGCCTTTCTATACGCTTTGATTGTTGCAATTAGGTCGAATTCTTATTATGTTGTAACCGAATTCAAAAACACTCTTTTTGAATTCGGCTTTCAATTAAACTATTATTTTCTGTATCAATTATCAATTTAGTGATGTCATTTAAAATCGACGTACAGTTTTTCTCATGCTTTATTACACGACTTTTTTTCTAGTTTAATCTCGTCATTCACTTGAAGTAGTTCTCGGAAGCTCGGCTGCAACTAAGAAGCGACTTTATGCCGTGTCCATGTTTTTCTCTGTACATAAAGAGCAAGTTATCGCCGGAGCGCGCCGGCACTCTGCGCACTCTCATAACAAACTGCAAAATGCTTCGGATTCTACGAACTTTAGGGGCTGTCTCGCGGACGAGATCCGCGTAGCTTATTTATTATACAGTAAACTCTATTCACCTCATTCATAAACGCTTAATACCGGCTTTGAGCCGCTGAACTTATTGTATGCTCCGTCTTGCATTATGGATAGGGACAAAACATTCTTAGGCGCTAAGACATTGCTATTGAACGTTATATTATTTAAGTATGCTATTAACTTTGTATAAAATTATTATAACAACAGCGTTTAAATAGTGATATGCCAGTAGGTTACCTTAAGTTAAATGTAAGTATAGACAGGTGAATGTACGATGCTGTCAATTAAACCTGTACAAAAGCTTACCGAATAATTAAGTCTTAAATTTTCTTTGGCAAGTCGATGCCAGGTCATTATAATTTATCTCTGACCGGTCCGAACCTAAATGAAATGAAGGACTTCTTCAATTCTTAAGCCAAAATTTTAACACGTATGAAAGTTCCACACAAAGCTAGTCTAAATATATATAACTCAAAGATGACTGACTGACATATTGATCTATCAACGCACAACCCAAACCACTGGACTGATCGGGCTGAAATTTGGCATACAGGTAGATCAAGTCTACTTAACTACTTCCGAAATACTTCTTAACGCGAGCGAAGCCGCGGGCAAAAGCTAGTTGATCTATAAAATCTGTTCGAAAACGATTAACTACGCGCTACATGTACTACGAAGGCAACCCCCTATCTAGGCAGTGGGGTCCACCGAAGCCTCTAAAGCGCTGACTGCAGCGCACATTTTCTGGGGCGGAGGCGCCCCGGCATCGCTGTCGGGCGCCTCGTGAAATTATGACACTCGCTCCCTTTTGCTTGTACGGCGAAATGATGCACTCTCGCCAATTTGAGTCGGAAAATTATAAGCCCTACTCGCACCGTCCTTTGTTGCATTTTTTAGATAGAGACAATTTGTTTAAATAGATGTGTACTTTGTTACTTGTTGTACGCTTCCTTCTGCTATATACCTTTGACAGTGAAAACGAAAGTATGGATGGGTAGGACATGGGTACGAGTAAAGACAGTTTGGTTTTTAAAGAAAGTATAACAAAAAATAAATTTAAAAACATATTTTATTGATGTAATAAATAACTCGTCTAACGTATCTATTCACTTTTTAAAGGATATTTCCATTAATATTGTAAGTATTTCTGGTCATTTACATTGAATTTAAATTAAAAATTTAATTTCACGTCTCATAAACTTTCCACCTATTAATAAAAAAAAATCTTCGGTGAATATAAAACACGAATCATTTTATCGTACACAAATAAAAACAAAAAACACGTGCAATATTAATTAATTTAGTCCACAATAAAATTTTAATAAGTGCCATTATGCAACCCTAAAGCGGTTGAAAACATAAGCGGATCTCAAAAAAATCTAGTGTTGCAAATTATGAACAAAGGCACTAATTATAAAATGTTCGTCCGCATTCACGCTCGCTAAATACGTTTGAAGAAGTTGCACTTCTCAATGCAGTCAACTGAGGGCTGTCTCTCTGGAAATTAAAAGTCAGATATTAAATGTATAAAGTCGTATCTGTCTGACTACTATTGAAAATATTTTTAATATTCGTTACGAATATTATAGACAAACCACAACTTTATCATAGATACGCACTACAAATAGAACTAGAATTGGAGGAATTGATTTGGATTTTTTTTTGTTATGCCCAATCAATGCTGAAATTTAACATTCCCAACAAAATCAGTACATTCTTTTCTATTCTATTTACATAAAAAGAAAATACAGACAAACCACAATTTTATCCTAGATACGCACTACAAATTTAACATTTTCATTTACATTTTCTCTCGCAAAATATTTTTGAAGAACGTACAATATTAACCATGTCGAGAGTTGCCTTGAGAAATTGTAGAGGTTTAGATGCGAATACTAAACTGTTTTTAAAAATATTAATTTCTTTTCGGTTGTAGGTAGGTAAAAAAAATACCGTCTCAGTTTCAGGTTCGCTTGCTTATTAAGAACGGTCGTATACTTAAAATATACGTATTAATTATTTATTATACTTAATTTGTATAATAATATATATGTGCATCATATGGTATTGTGATAAAACATACATTAGTGACTGCACTGGTCAGTAGTTAAAAAAAATATAATATATAATATATGTAAAAAAAGTCATTTTTATTTTCTTAACTCGTTAAATGTATTCGAGATACGGCATTTTTATTTTCTTTACTCGTTAAATGTATACGAGATACGGGAGCTATTGGAAATTATAAAGAAAAGCACTAATTATGGTATGTTCATTTCACATTTCCGCTCTCTTAATACTCGAGGGTTGCTTGATGCTTCACTCAGGGCTGCATCTAGCAAATGTAGAGACGACGTAGAGCAGGAGAAATATATTTTTAAATATAGAAGTACCAGTCTGGTTTATTTTTTTTAGTGTTCCGTTCCGAAAGTGTAAAAACGGAACCTATTACTAAGACTTCGCTGTCCGTCCGTCTGTCTCGTGTATGCAGGCTGTATCTCATGAATCGTGTAGCTAGACTGTTGAAAATTTCACACGTAATGATATGTTTTTGTTGCCGCTATAACAACAAATAAAAAAAATATTTATGGGGGGCACCCATACAACAAACGTGATTTTTATTGCTCGATTTTGATTAAAATCAGTATGGATGTAGTTTCGGGGGAGATAAGTTGATCTAGTTAGGTTTCATTTTTAGAAAACGTCGTATTATCCGTGTTATTTTATACACAATTTATTCAGGAAAGCTTGTCCACCAGCAACAATCAACAATCTGTTGCTGATCATCGGAGAACCCATGAGGCCCAACTAGTGTGCGATAAAATAGAGACATCAAAACAGTTTGTTTAAGCACTTCTATATAACACACTAAAGATATGACGTCATTGTCACCTAAAGTATTCCCAATCCAGTTGTGTACTCGTGCTTCATCAAACTACCATTTTATGGGTCAAATGATTTGCTATTCATTCAACACGACCCTGTCCTAGCGCACCTACCGAGTACCGATGGACCGTGGCGTTATCGTTCCATTCTGCGAAAGTTTGTAACAGTCCTAGCGAATAGATGAACTAATAACAGAATAATTGTGGTTATACGAATTCGCGGAAATTGAAACACAATAAGCAGTGGTAGGTATAAATATGCAAGTAATATTTTGAATTTATGTCGGTATGATACACATAGTCGGAAAGTATTGCATAAGGATTGTTAAAAAATAAAATATTTATTTTTATGCTTGTGAATATTTTTTCCAATACAGTCATAAATATTTTTAAATTGTTAAAAGGCAAATACATTTTTTCGAATTTGTTAGTAATTTTGTTGTCATAAAATTATATATTTGTAATAAAAATGTAAATACATATTTTTTATTTTAAAGTCCATCTTTTATATTTGAGGACAAAAATCCGCAAATTAGAAATTTAGAGAGCAATCCTTTCCCAGCAGTGGGACATAAGATGGTTCTAATAATCATGTACCTACACAATTATTAGGATCGGTTATTAAAGTCGGTATTGTATTATCGGATAATTTATTACAATTGTCTTTGTCCCTGCACTAGCGGGTATTATTTACTCAAACAAGCGCTGAATGACAGTAGACTAGGTACCCGAGAGGATAAAGAGGCTTGTTAAGTCGGACTCAAAAAGAATTGCTTAGTAAAGCGTCGCCGGCGCCGGCGTCGCTTTCAATTAGTCGCCCACTTGCGTGGTCAAGCCGGCTCGGTGCGGGTTTCAGGGTCGCAGATGGAACGGACTCGCAGACTCGCCATTATAATTTTACGTTTTATACTCGCATTTGTTACCGGACTAATGTACGGTTCTGTTTGTTCCTAAGCCGTGTTAAGTGATATGGTTGTGCAAATTATTTTGGTTATATTATTATTTTGACGATGTCGTTTGAAGAAATTGCATTTTCAAGAAGAAAAAACTGTTATGTTATTATCTTTTATTTATTTTTAATATATCTATGAGTGAAGAAGATGTAAAATTGGAAGTATATTTCATATTTTAAAAAAATCTGAATAAGTGGAGATCACCTCAATGTTGCAATATTAAACATTTCTGCAGGAAAACAGGAAAGTCATTTATTTCACTTAGAATACTGATTGTTAAAAGCAATTTCGTCCATCAGCTTTCTAAAGTCCACTATGCTGGGCATAGGCCTATCCTGATTAAGGTTTTTGCCAATAATTAGTGCGTCTGGCATGCGTATTTTTTATCAGATCGAAGTAGCAAACGAGCATGCAGTCCACCTGATGGTGAATGGTTACCGCCATGGACATCTGTAAGCAACTTAATGTAGAACAGGGGTTCTATTTGAAGTCGATCACAGATGCGTTGCTACTCCCGAGAACTGGGATGGTCGCCTGATAAGTGAGCCGCCAATTAAATAATTGTGGCAGTGGTACCTCCCCGGTTGAACTACACTGGTTTTACCACCTGTTAAACGTGTTGCACTACAGTAGGTGTTCATTTTACAGTCCTTCAGTCGCCTAAGACTTCTACGGGAAGAGTGAAAGTGGTCTACTCAAAATCGACATCACACGGCACAGGAATTAAACCTATAAATTATACAAGTGATATGACGAGTTAAAGAGCCGTGTCCGAGCTGCACTCCGGACGTTTGGTTTCATATGACCTGTCACATCAAACGAACAAATTTGATTGGAACGCGTTACACTGTCCGACGGTCGCTGTTACGAAACTCGGAAGCGCCATTTATTGTACGTTGCGCCATTTATTGTACGTTGCGCCATTTATTGTACGTGAGGGCAACTTTATTTTCCATTTGGTTTTAAATAGGTACGTAAGAGATGAACTTTTGGATAAATAATACATACCTAAGATACATACATACATAATAATACATACATAAGATTAGCTGTGTCACGCAGTTTCACTCGCATTTACTAGAAAACAATAAAAACAAACAAAAATAGCGTGATATTATTTAACCATTCGAACCAGTATTTCCTGTGATTAGCGCGTCCAACCAAACAAACTCTACTGCTTTATAATATTAGTATAGATGATAGTTCCGCGAGTCTGTACGCACGCTTGCAGGACTAAGAATAAATAGACATTTGAATACATTTTACAATTTAAGTCTTTCTCTATATTTTTTTGTTGTCCAATTGTGTCCAATCGCATTAAACCGAAAGTAATCGATTTAATTAAAAGGAATGAAAATTATTTAAGGCCATATCATAGACGTAAAATTTAATCTTTATTTTATAACAAATGCATCGATACTTTTAAAAGTTTTTACAATTTAGAGTTTTAATTACATTTTAAGCGAAGGTATCAGGTCCTATCTAGTATTTAATAACAATAAGGTACTAGGGAGATGTTTTTGTATATACCTATCTATACCTTTTGTATATTTGAGGTTTGAATTAAATTCAATTTCAAATGTCCCTGTGACTATTGGGTGTATAATAAGATTGTTTTGTAAAACATTATCTTGTAAAGTAGCCGTTTTTACATGACACAATACAAGTTATTTAACATAAACATTCGTATTTATTGATTTTAGAAATGACGCTCATGACGGATACCAGTATTATAAACTCATTGTTTTTCTCCTTTAAACGAGTTGTATCTTTGCAAAATAGGGTTATCTAGATGGAATCTACAATTTAAATATTAATTTTATGCGTCTCTCATATGAATGGTCGTGTATATTTATTATGACAAATTCAGTGTCACGCACTAAGTGCAGGGTTATTAAGATAGATTGTAATGCCCTTTTAATGTGCGAAACCTTAGCTATCCATTTGTTTGTTTTTTTTTTTAAGACATTTAATTAATCAGCACTATAATGAAATGCTTGTTTGTCGCCAGGGCTACCCACCACCACCTAGGCCTGCTCAGCCGTCCACGCCAAATGCACACGATCCCGATTCGGTAAGTGCCAACCCTATTTATATCATTCAGATATGCATAATGCTTTTAAGAAATCGTCTACTGCAAAACATTTTTATTCTATTGTACAGAAATATATGTACCTCTTATCAATTTTGACAATGAAACGTTTGAAAAACAGTAGATGTGAGGGGAGATTAAGTGTAGGTAAATCGTTTATTTAAAACATATCCGTGAAAAAACATGACCTTTGCCGAGGGTAAGTTAGGTAAATAATAATAACATGTCTTACTAACATTATAAATGCGAAATTTTGTGAGGATATAATATGGGTTTGTTACTCTTTCTAGCAAAACTACTGGTCGGATTTGACCGAAATTTAGTGTACTGAAAGTTTGTGACCTGGATTACATTAGATACCTCTACTCATGACCATATTGAACTCGACTGAAGCGGGCGGAGCCACGGGAATAATCTAGTATCTTGTAATTTAAGAATCTGGAATGCCTGCTCTAAACTCTTGCGAGGCGCCTCCTAGAGGCTCTCGGCACAAGACGAGTGGAGGCTGCAGGAATGCTCGCTACCCACACTCTTCGATTTTTTCTGTTGCCCGCTACGTCTATTACAAGATGTCCTTTGACTCGCGCCCGAAAAACCGAAAAAACGGAGCGGCAGCGAGGCAAGGCAAGGGAACACGAGCACACTGTCCTCACTGTGGCCCTCGCGTTCCGTCGTGAAGCCTCGTGGAGAGTCTGGACGGGGCTTTATAATTTCGTAAAATAATATATTTTATTAAAATTTATTTGCTTTCCTTAAGGTAAAATGTCACAAAAATAAATGTCAGTAATAAAGCGGATCGGGCTACGAGGGACACAAAATAAAATGATTATGAGCAACGTCATGTATTCATTAGCGCACATGTGGTCAGAGAACAATTTGCTCGCTCGCAACACATGGGTTTTGCCAACTCTTTATAGAATATGGTGAAGGATAAAGCGACTTGCATTTTATAACCACATCGAGTAATAATTGCGCTTCAGTTTAGCGTTGCAACTTGTGAACACGTGTTGGGAGTAAAGGACTATTCATTTGAGTGAGGGAAAAGTTTTATCTCGGTTTCATTGTTGAGGAGGAAAATTAAGTCTAATGTAAGTGGGTTTAACTCGCTCATAGAGAATGTTAGGGAATGCGTTTAATGAGTGTATAGGAGAGTTTAAAAACTGCCGTGTACCTAATATTTTTACTTGGACAAATAAAAAAATGTTAAGTTAAAAAAATGCAGTGGGATTGAGAACCCCCTCCTTTTCGGAAGTCGGTTAAAAAAGTAGCTTATTTCAATACATAGAAGTATAACGACAAAATAAACGATTGAATGGTAATAAAATTATGATAATTAAAAAAGTTAATGAACGTTTTATCAGTAAATGTAGTAAAACATCGAATGCAATCCACAATGTGTACATTCAACAATAAAAACTTGTATTGTAACTGAAGTAATGTAGTATGAATATTTAATTAGTGCACTTATCGCACTATAGTAATTATTTCAATGTTGGGGTGTCAAGGTCATCTATAATTTTCGGAAACTTGCTCCACCAAGTAATACAAGATTACAAGTAAGTATTATAAGAAACATGTAATACTTTCTACAAACGTTTTTTTCTTCTTAGAAATCCCTTTCGTTTGATATGCATATCATGGAAGACCATAAACAAATACTTGTTCCCATGTTTTGGTAGTCAGCATTCAGCTAATCTTTCATTATCAACCTAACCAAACGTCAAGTGATTCAAATCTTGTTGGACTTTTAAACATACACATACACACAACACTCGTACACGATACATACATACAAAACTAAAATTGTATAATGGCTTGTAAAAACTATTTGGATTCGAAGTTGAACTGAATTTCAACCGCTGACAATGCCAAAAAATTTGGACAACGTTTCGTTTTGCAACAACACTAACACTATGTATACCAAGTAAGCGTCGCTGCGACACTTGACAATAAGCTTGTTTGGTGAATAGTGCCGTGCTACTCCGCCCACCTGCCTGCACGCTTCGTATTTGCGTAGGCGTTAATAATTTCATTTAAAGCGCGCAATGTTTCGATATGAAAAATGAAATCCATTTCCCATGCCGTATGCTTACATGCGCTGAGGAAATCGCGTCTTCGTCACTATTCGACATTGTAGTGTGCGCTCGAATCAGCGTAGTATATCTATAACTCTTATGCTTCGCTCAGTGACGAGAACTTAGTCCCCTTTCTCCCCTTCTATCCTTGTAATATTTAGCGAGTTACTTAAACGACGGGCTATATTTTGGTTTAGTGCCAAACGGTAATAGATAAAGAGATGATGAATATATTTCTCAGCAAGAAGATTTGCCAATAGGACATTTTAAACTAGTTACAACATTTAATATATAAAAAAATGTTAGTGTCCTATTATTATGTATGATTTATTGTATACCCACATATGATGGGAATAAGAACGATTTCAAGAAGTAATCGTGTTCCACAAATAATTAAATGATTTGATTTAGATAAGTTAGCAATATAATCACCGATCAATGTTACCTTATGGTTCCAAGACTATATCTTCTCATTTCATCCATTAGGGCCTGTTAGCCGGAGGCGATTCTATTTTCTATCCATGTACACAAACATGTTCCAATGCATTCCGGCCATCCTTTTTGTGTAACCGAACCGCCGATACTTGTCGAAACGCATTATCCGAATGTTGCATTAGAACATCAAAGCGTTGGGTTGTTTGTGACAGGATAAACAGGCCGGCCCGCGGGCGTGCACGGGGGTGCGCGACACGAACGTGAAGGGTACCCCGGTGTACTCTGTGCCGAATTTTCAATTTTATTTACTTTGTTTGCGTTGTTGGAGCTCGATTACTAAGAACAGAGGAATGTAAGGATCGCATTGATGCGTTGCTTAAGTTCTTCGTGTGAGTAGATGGTTTTCGTAGAGCGTCTCTAATATACTATTGTATTCTTATATAGTATTTTATAGTAGCAGTAAAAAATTGTACACAAAGGTACCTTGTGTACATTATTTTACTACTATTAGTATGGCATTGGTGGCAACAAATCGTACAATCACTGGATTGTACGATTTGTTGCCAAAATCTAATACACCCCATAGCCTTTGATAAAAGATATGAAGATCAATAAATACTACCAAAATTTATAAACAGGGCTAAGTACTCCCTTTCTTCGCAATTATTTCGCATATTATTATTTATGACGAAAACCCCAATGTTAATAAATAATGCACAGCTTTGAGTTTTTAAAGGTATTCAGTTAATGGATATCATATTCGTCTCCACGGTGTGAAAAGCGGTAAATTGACTTTAGCCGAACTCTTAAGATAATTCCATCATAGACCTCTCGTAGACCGAATGCGGCAACGCCATTTCTCAGCTGCTAACTATTTGAGATACTGTTTACTCTGTACAATTCGGATGTGTTTGGTAAAGGATATTTACGAAGTTGTACCTCAAAGGATACCTCACCGGAGGACACTTGATATTTGTAGTTGATTACAAATATGAATAGCCTGCAGTGTCCACTAAATAGATATCGGTCCCGTGTAACTATTCTCTCACTTCTATAACATAAATCCAACGCTTATTCCCTTTGAATTGAAATCCAAATTGAAATGTATCAATTCAGTTCCATTACACGTGAAAGCAATGGATGTTTGAGATGGGATAGCCGCCGGATACATTCATATGTGTACTGTATAATTGCGTGCTTTACGATTTGGACGATAAAAGGATTGTTTGTGACAGGGTGCTCTGCATGCGATGTGTAAAGACTTATATATACGTTGATGTTGATATCGTATCTAATGTAAGAGAACGTTTATATACTTCGTTTATTATATTGGTCGCTTTTTGATGTTTCTAAACGAACTGTAACCGCCCAGACGTTATTTAGTGTAACTGACAATAGATTGATACGAAGAGTGTTAAGCGCCGGAAAAGATTTAGGCTGCCGCCAGCTGATTTTGAATTTTGTAGACAGGAGGAGGGGCAGCTCGTCGGCGACGTCCATAGAAGAGAAGTACATTTAGCAATGGATGTAGAAGTTAAAGTTGATAAGACAAAGAAGATAAACGTTGCCTCAGAAATGTTTTAGTATTTTAGATCAATGTCTACAAACTTTTAAACTTTGTTAGAATTTGACAGGTGTTTTTAACAACATGCTGAAGCAAAAGCTGAAATTTTATATATTTGTGCACTGAATAGGTTCATTTGCTTGACATTTGCTTTTACCAGGTGGTAGAACCAGTGCAGTTCGACCGGGGAAGTACCACCGCCACACCTATTTCTAGCGTGAAGCAGTTCTTGCGTTT
>DWNE01003142.1:0-17272 GCA_018249875.1 Cecropterus toxeus | reverse complement strand
GTAACTGGGTCGAAATATCGGCAAAAAGAAATTCAAAATCGCATATCGTGAGTACCCGTAACATATTACAATGAATAAATTCCGCGATAATATCAGCTTAAAATCATATAGTGAACGTAGTATATATTTAAAAGTATATATTTGCATAGTGGTAGAAAATCGTTTTTCTGCCTTAGATACTCCTCGCTCGAGTTTAAGTGCCTAGATGTTATAAGACTACTAAGCAAATAGAAAATATTTTAAATGTAAAGCTGGTAGAATTTTTACTGTCATTCTATCTATCTATCTATCAGCCTATTAAAGTCCACTGCTGGATATAGGCCTCTCCTAATCTGCGCCACTCCGGCCGGTCCTGCGCCATCTGAATTCGGCGGTAGCCCGCCGTCTTCTTCAGGTCATCAGTCCACTTTCAGAAAATTCTAGCACCCTATTTGTTAGTACTTGGTACAAACATACAGTAGTTGAGTAAGCTAAGTACGAGTAAGTACTAGAAAGTTAAAGACTTTAGTATAAAATACAGTACAGTAAATTAAAAAGTATGCAATATTTATTTAGAGCTATTTAATTAAGGACGGACAAACAAATTGACAGCCAGGATATGTTTAATATAAGTTTATAAAATGCATTAAGAAACTTTAACAATAGGATGGACAGATTAATTTGTCTATATATTAACACACTTGTCTGCACGGAACCCTAAAAATAAAAAAAAAATCAGCGTTGATTTTCAAGTTTCAAATATCCTATGGCATAAAACTATAAACGCTGGCACATTTAATAAAAAAACATTTAAAACCATCAGGAATTAGTGTCCACCTTAGTAGAACTTTATTGCGCCATTTACAAAGCTACGGGGGCACTGAAAATTGTTTGGCTCGCGGAGTACAGGAATAACACATTTATCATCGTTTAGCTAACACAATCGGATAACACAAATTCACGGGTCTCCAGGGGAAATACTTTTTTGTTTTAATATGAAACAGAATAATAGAAACGAGAATTATTTATAACAAGCCTACTGTGTCCTTAGCTTCAGTTTATTACGTTTCATGAAAAGGATCATTGTTTACGTTTTCGCCCATCATTTTAGAGTAAACTGTAAGCTATGGGAGAATTGTAATCCATCCATCCATCCATCAGCCACAGACATAGGCCTCCCCTAATCTGCGCCACTCCGACCGGTCCTGCGCCATCTGAATCCAGCGACAGTCCGCCGTCTTCTTCAGGTCATCGGTCCACCTGGTCGGGGGCGGAAGAATTCTAAACAAGGATTGTTTTCGGAAAACGTAATAAACAAAGACTAAGGGTACTGGTGCGATTTTGATTCCCAATCGTATACGAGTGGTAGATTCCAGGAACCTCAGATTTTTGGAAGGTAGCAATTTTTATGACTTGAATTAACGCTGAAGTTACATATCGTTAGGAAACCTATATGTAAGGTGGCTCTTTAATAGTCGTTCGCGTGGGATTGTGAAGTTACTAATACGTACATAAGCAGTGTGGACCATAGTTCAGCCAAGGCCATAGCCTGAGCTCCATAAGGTTCTCTAATAGCTTAGAAAAGTATTATCTTGAATAGTTCATTGATTTGGGATGTTTATTTCAACTGAATCTTCCAAAATTTTCGATCAGTTGAATTTAAATACACAAACTTTACGGATTAGCACCGCAACTGCAACTTTGCAACAGAATTCCATTGAATTGATTCTTCGTTGGAGCATATGGACGATTTGTTTGTAGCATCTGTTTATTAGGCTTATTAAAGCTTATAGTGTTGTGATACTGATTAAGAGTCCTAATAGGTAAAGCGACAATTATTTTAATCTACTTTCACCTGTGATATTAGACTATTATTATCGCGGAATTGATACTTTTTATATGTAACGGTACTCATGGTAAAAACCGCATACTTGTGAGTATTATTACACATTGAAATGAATGTTGGCTTAATGATTAGTATATGTTTGTAGCTCGGTTAATTCGCAGCTTACCTGAGAGAGTCGAGCCTGAAGTAATACTATCGTGGTTGGTCGTTGATTGGTTTTGTTGGTACATTCAGTTGTGTCACAGAAGATGCAGTTCAGCAGACACAATGAAACCGAATCACTAAGAAAGGATTTTGTAATATTGAATTCATGGAAGGGGTTAAATCTTTTTATTATTTTAAAATACTCTGTAAGTTTTTTAATATTGTATCCTCAAGGGGGTAAACAGTGGTTGATTAGTATAGCTTTACAAAGTCACGGGAAATAGATATATTAGTGTAATAAAAAATATACAACGATAAAAATTTATAAAGTACAACGTTTCCGCGTCGCTAACACCTGACCTTAGTGGGAGTTCGTGGGACGGGTTGCAGCACACGGTAAGCACATTTATCATTGTTTAGATAACAAGCATTGGATAATCCGAATGGACGGGTCTCCACGGAAAATAGGTGGAAATTGAGAAATGGTGGAATCGTAGAAATCTCGTAGGGGAGCCTGAGTTAATTACCGGGGTCGATGCTAATTACGTTTCCTCGACGCGGCCGGCCATCCGAACAATTAACTATCATTTGGCGTTCTTGTTACAATTGCACGGACGGAAATTGGTTTTAATAATAGACGTATAACTCATACTGAGGAAGGAAATTACGTTTGCTCGTTACAATTTTATTAATAACGTTTTAACTTAATTGAAGTATCTTTTTTTGGTAAAAAAAACATTTTTGTTGTGTTAGTTATGCCCTGTTATATTTGAATAATTATGAAAATTCGCAAATACTTTTGAACACCATATAATTGTATGCCAGTCTTTATTAAGTTTAAACTTTTTTGCATACCCTAAATGCTTATTCTGGATGTAAATTAGAATGATAGGGACAATAGTCCTTCTAAGTTCCTTATATGATTATAGAAATGCTGTCAAACATATCTCAAGTATCATTATCAATGTTACACATCAGATCAGTTAGATATATCAGAACTCAATCTTATTTTAAGCTTGATTTTGGAGTTGACGTCCTGTCTCTTGTTGGCTACAAACGCTTTTCCTACGTCGGTAAAATTGAAAAATATTATTAACGTCTTTATCCCTCACCACACCTTTCAAAAGAACATAGCAGTACTACTGCTATCATGTATAGTAGAACTTCATAAGTTTCTACTATATGTAATGGTTAATTGTTTAAAATTCGCTGCAAAAAAGAGCAATTTTCATTTACGATGAACGTGCTAAAGCTACATTTACGGTAAACGTATTTTCCTGTCATTCGCTACACAGTAACCTTCATTAAAATAAACCCGTCAGTGACGTAACACGCTCGTTACTGTACCTAAAGTATTTTTCTATCGTAGCTGTCCAGACCAGACGTTTTTCATGAAAAGAAAACAAGAATTTGGCTTGTTATTTTATTCACTGAAAAGTTACCTTCATTTATTTCAAAGGCTAACGAGTAACTCAATTTTTCGGAATGGCGAGTTCGAGTATTGGCGTTCATATTGCTCTACGCTAGCATTTGATAAGCTGACAGTGATTACAGTTACAAATTGATCTCTAAGCACAGTTAGGCATTGAACCACGATAGTACTACTCACAAGCTTTTATTTCATTAGAGTTAGCAAGGTTCGTTGTGTAAGGGTATAATCTTGTAACGGAGTTTAAACTAATTAACTTTAACTGAGTGCGCTGAAATATTCCATACACATCTTATTTTAATGACAATACATTATTTCTTTAATGACGACATTTAATTCAGCGGATGCTTCAAGATGGCGAACGCTTCAAAATGGCGGACGCCTCAAGATGGCGGATATTTTATATGCCCTTTATTATGTGGATATAAAATGAAAGATTATTTGGAAAAATTAACCCAAAATATAACAATGATACTATGGTATAAAAAAGTTTGTTTATAAAGCTCTATATACAAATTCAACGCTACTATCAGAAATGGAAACAAAAAATACGTGGGTAATCAGGCATGGAGACCAGGATAGCAATAAAAGGACCACAAAATACGATGATAATAAAATATTTGAAGTAAATGTTTTGATGAGTTGCTAAAATTATAAAATATGGTCGGCCTTCATAAACATTGGCTATGAGAATCAGAGCCATCGGCGTTTATAAACGGTATATTTGTATAAAAATATGTCATAATATATAATATTTATTGTATTGTTATACTGACTGATCCGACTTGTGGCGACCTCATTTTCTTATATACACTTTATACTTATTTAGAAAATCTATGGACTTTACAAATTAATAATATTTACCCTTGACAAGAAAAAGAAAAAATATTGTTTTATTACTTTGTTAAACGAAAATACAGAAGTTTTAGTCTGGTCATCATTATTTAGTTATTAGAAATACATTTATATTGGTGAGCAGCTAATATAGGTTTGAAAGCGGAATGTGGGGAATATTTGTAGGACATCGTTATATAATTCGAATTTTTAAAATTTCTTACTTTTTCTATGTTATAACAATAAAAAAGGAATTATTAAAATCATGGTCTAGGGGTTCACGCGTGAGGCCAAAACCGGGAAATTGGGATTCATGATTATAGTTATTGCTTACAAGATTTTCGCTGCTCATGTTTCTCTAAATACTCTGTTGAATGAAACTACAAAAAAGCTTGGAATTGTGGCTACGTTGAAAAAACCTGGATAAAACCTCTCTCTTGCAACTTTATAACCCGATATTTGACTAACACATGAAACTGGTAAGGATTAAAATATTTTTTAAAAACTGCGACTGTAAAAACATTTTTTGTTTTTGTTGCAAATAGACAACAACAATATAGTTTATAATAATAAAAACGAGGATATCTCACCGTCTACAATGTTAGTGAAAAAATTGTAATATAATGTACAAATGTAAAAGATATTTACCATCCCCACTGTTTTTTATAAGATTAAAGTAGCAAACGAACATACGGTCCACCTGAAGGCAGGTGGCCACTGCCGCCAATGCCACGACTGCACATCTGTAATTAACTTTATTCAGAACCGAACCTGAACTCAATTACAGATGCGTTGCTACTCTCGAGGGCAAAGATGGTCGCCTCATATGAAAGTTCCATCGAAACGCAGGAACTGCTTCAGGCTAGAAATAGGTGTGGAGGTGGTTCCTCCCCGATCGAACTACACTGGTTCTTCAAATGGTTTAATGGGCTAGACTTCAATCCTATAGTTTGAGATTATAAAGTTGCCCCTTCTAATTCGCCAGCCGCATCTTGAAAATACTTTGCAACGATGCTACCAAATATACATAGTAATTAATTTAAGTATTAAACACTAACTAAGAACACAAAAGAGCAAATTGAATTTTTATATTTTAGTTATCGCATCTAAAAGCTGAAAGAAACTCGAAAAGGTTATTCCATTACCCTTGAGAATTACTAAACCCTTGTGTTGGACACCCATTATGTATTACAACGGTTGTGCGGGAAAAGAAAACGTAACGAAAATATTCTTTGAATAACGTTTGTTGCTCCACTGAATATAAATGGTCTTGCCGTCGCCGGACCTACGTCAAACTCTGCGCATATGTATTCATAACTGTTAGTAAAGCAGTAAAATTGTATTATCATCAACCACCCATTTAGACACGGTCTCTAATAAGAATAAGAAGTTTATTCGGGTCTAGAATGGTGGCTAAATGCGGATAGATAGTATAAATGTCTTTGAGAAAAAATTGAAAAACTTCGAAGCTGTAGGTTTTGGTTTTTTAGGTTTTCGAACTCCGAAGCTCTTGGGTTATCAAGGTAAAAAATCATTTCATTCGAATCCACTTAATAGTTTTTGCGTAAAGGGTAACGAACACATACATTCTCACAAACGTTTGCATTTATAATATTAGTAAGATTACAAGCTATATTGCAGGTGACATCTGTTCCAGAAGTAGGTTGGGTGGCCATGTAGTTTGTCCCTGTAGTTCCGGGACCAGAATTGGGCTACGGTATCCCCTGCCTGTCATAAGAGGCGACTAAAAGAGGCTTCCGGCGCTGCGGGCGGCAAGACAGGGAGCTCGAACCGTCCAGTCAAGCGATCCCGGCAAGGACGAAGGCATGTGTGGTCGCTTGCCGTCGTAACATCTGAAGGCACGGCGAGCGAAAATGCTCACCAGTCGGTGTAAGCCCGAAAGGGGCCTCGGAGGACTTCGGTTGTGTTCCGTTAGAGATCCCGGAGTCTTCTATGCAGCTCTGAGGACGACCACCGGGGGGGTTTTAGTGCGGTAAAAATCCCACATAACCCGGCATTGCTCCCACGGCGTCGGGTACCTTTTAAAGGTTTCCCCCTCGTTACAAAAAAAAGGTCGAGTGGCCATAAGTAAATAACATTTTTTACAGGATTTGAATTTATTTATCCCGATAAATTATATATCACACTTATATACATTCACTTTATTACACTTTTGTAACTTTCAGAATACATTTGGGCAGAATAACGTCTAACACTGGTATCGGTAGAATGACCACGTTATGATTGTTCCTTCCTATTTATAATTAACGTCGCAGGTATTAAACAAACTATCATAAAGTCAATACAATATGCGTTTATGAAAGTCTTAATAGTAGTATAAAATTAAATAATGTATTAAAATATTTATGGATTAATTACTTATTTATATTTAATTATAGTGTGATTTATATTTATTTAAGCTATTTATAATCACAAGGTACAATCAACTTAAATATCAAAATGTTTATATGTATTCTTATTGATGTTTATAACTATTGTCGTTAGTGGTGTTTAATACATCATGTCTTGTTCATTAGCAAAACTCTCATAGTAGCAATAGACTTAAAATTTATTGTCTTATGAGGCATAAAATACTCGAACCTTATAAAATATATCAAAATTATGTAATATCAAATTGGTATGGTGACCGCACCTCCGCGCGGTTCATCTGAATTTTCAAATTAAGCGTTCATATCATTTAATTTAATTACAATAAGAACCGGCCGAAATACAAAACAGCCAGAAATGTCAAAATTCATCTTCCTAAAATACCTATTACTGTTTAATGCCTGCATAAGCTCCTACAAAATACATACTCGTCTCCGTCGCTCTTGCACAACTTATGTATTCTTATTTGGCACGATCTTAGACGGGCTTCCATGTCTACAAGATTTTGCTATTTCCTCAGCTATTTTGTACATTTGTCATTCGCGATTCGTCTTTAGAGAACAAAAGCGTATTTCAGCTGACGTTGCCTTAAAATAGTTTTCATGTTATGTCTCGTGCGGACGTATGCGTCAAATTTATGATGCAAATAACTCCGTTCTTTACAGGGCTTTTATAATCGTTATTTTCTTTTGCATATTGCCAGGTAGTAGAACCAATGCAGTTCGTCCGAGGAAGTACCACCACCACACCTATATCTAGCGTGAAGCAGTTCTTGCGTTTCGGTTGAAGGGTGTGGTTGCCGGCTCACTTTCCTATGAGGCGACCATTCAGTCCACGGGAGTAGCAACGCATCTGTGGTCGACTTCATGGAGGGGTTCTACATGAAGTCGACCACAGTCGACTGTTCTATAATAAGTTAATTACAAATGTCCATGGGCGCCAGTAACTATTTACCATCAAGTGGGCTGCTTGCTCGTTTGCTACTTCATATTAATAAAAAAATAATAATAACGAAAGCGTTGAATATATGTATTCGGAGGTAAAAATTTTGTGTTTTCCAATTCTGCCGAATAACAGCAGTGTTAAGCGCTGTTGTGTTAAGGTCTGAAGGGTTTTGATGACCCGCGTGGCGGAGCGGTCACCATACCGGTCTGACGCGCAGTGGGTGCCAAGTTTGATTGCTGTCCAGACAGAAATATAAATGATAAGTTTAGATTTCTGTTCTGGGTCTGGATGGTTGTATATTCGTCTTTGTGTGTCCATGGCACCCACGACACAAGAGAAAGTGTTACTGTGGGGCTATGAGTGTAGAAAACGTTTTATTATGTTTATGGTAAGCCCCTAATCAAGTGAAACCAGAAGAAAAATCATATTAAAATCGGTTAATCCGTTTAGTAACTACTATACAAACGTTAAACTCATAACACCCTTATTTTTGCGGGGGTTAAAACGTGGCAATCCTGATCACGGAGGGAGTGGTAACTAAGGTGCAGCCATGCGGTAATCGGGGTGTCGAATGGATCGCTGTCGGCATCCAATTTACTTGCTGCCAAATCCACCTTCATTCCTACGTCCATATGTGCTAGAGCGCCATTTTCTTTGCGAAATATAAGTGCGATAAAATAGAAGGGTTTATTTTTGCAACGCTTTCTTATCATTACTTTCATGAGACATTGCGGACAAATGCTGGTCTATAAAATTAAGTCCAGTTTCTTATGTGTAATACTAAAATGTTTATACAACGGAATACGGATAACAATTTCCAGTTGACATAATTAAGGAGTAATCAAAAAGTAGTTAGTGTAAATGATCTAGACAATTACGTATTGCTATAGGGACGATACGAGTACACACTTATTAATAGTCACATATTACTCAAATTATAATCCACATTTTATATCAACACAAGCTAGTTCCGCGGTTTTGATCGCGTTTAAGAAAATAATTTGAAATTCTTACCTATAACCAATATTTCAGGCCTTCAAAAATTGTAAATAAAGTAGCATTGTTTCAAGGACGCCTGATTGCAACAGATTTAAACTCTGTCGAGAACCGTAATTCTTCTTCTAAAAAAGTAACCTAAGTCATGTCTTATAACATCAGCTATCGACTCGTCAAAGTCCTATTAAAATCGGTTGAGCGGTTTCGGAGCTTATTCAGAACAACAGACTAATACAAAAAATAGTAATTGACTTTTTTTATAAGTATCGTACACATTTTCTTATATATTTAGTAAAAAAAAAAAAACTGTTAGTATGATGGTAAAATCAGACACATGAATTTTATTTATTGGCATAGATTTAATATCATGGGAATGAGATAAATATAAGTGTTAATCTAAAGGCGATTTCTAGGCGGAAAATCCATCAATAATATAATTAATTTTATTTATAGTACAATATTTACGACTTTAAGGGTTACATTACAATACTGGATCATATACTGACGAGCATTCGAGCTTAACAGTCCATGTATGATTATTTTACAAAGACGGATTATATCATAGTTTTCAGAGTAATATTTTAGGTTATATAAGAGAAAACATGGCGCCTGTAAATAGGAAAAAATTGGGAAGGGACGACTTTTTTATTATCATTACAATATGGGTACAAATAACAGTTAGTAAATCACAATTCCACAATTGTATTAATTGAAAATTCCAAAATTATATAAATTTAAATGATTTACCACTTCAATATACTGACGAAAATACATCAAACGCGTTAAATTAATAAAACTAATGTTTATTATTATTTTGAACGTAGAAAAACATAAAATTAATTCTAAAGCTATACATATACCTATATACAAAGTTAATAATAATAAATAAAGCGTTAAATTTAAAGTATATTATTATAAAAACCGTAAAAAACAACTGCTTAAACCGATGAAGTGAAACTGATCAAACGATATTAAGCTCTCGTTTTTTTTTTTATTTAATATTTTTAACAATGTTACTTGTAGTAAATAATAGTAAGCATTTATCAAAGACTTATTCTTTAAACTTTTATACTTATGAAGTTCCTCCCTTTACTTCCACCCTCATTTGAGATGTCTTCCGTAAGATAACGGGGTATAATATATTACCCAAATGTTCATTTATGTGAGTACATTCTCCCCGACCTTTCGTCTAAAGTGGGTCCTTATTTTATTACGGGATACCTGGAAGAAATTGCTTTCAAGCAATAACGCCCATTGTAAGTGTAATTTCTTTCTTTCTATCTTTTTGTCATGTTTTATTTGTATTGTAGATGTAAGAACCTTGGATATATCGGGTAAATTAAAAGTCCTACCTAAAATCTCAGCGCAGGTTAAGTTCATCTCTGTTTAGTGGAAGAGGGGGTCCTTAAAGTGGGTCCAATCCTAGCGAGGCCTGCGCAAGCGTGGCCGTGGCCTCGCCACTCGGTATAGAGCAGAAAGCCGGTTTAGCCCGTAGAAGCTTGGTGTAACCCTGTGTCGCCACCCTGATACATCCATGATGTATTTTTCACGTTAAAGGCAATTCATGAAGCCATGTATACCTTAATTCTTAACTTTCTGTGAAAACACAACAATGAAACACAGATATGAAATGAACGTCTTCGTTTTGTTTCAACTGCGGGGCATTAACAAATTATTTATTAGTTACAATATTTCTTATTACATTACCACCGGATCGCAACACGATCTTAACTGAGGAGTACCAGCATAAAACTAAGTGGGTTCGGGTTTTTTTTCTAATCATCTTTTTTCTCTATTTATATACCCTTTTGTTAACATAGGGATTAAAAGTTAGCTCCAGTATCTGCCATACATTTGACTAAACAGAAGGCTTGTTTAGCAACGCTACGCTTTCTGAGTTGAACTATGAACTACGTACATAAAGTATTCACAGCTCAGTTCAAAGCACAAATTCTTGCTCGTTTGCTACATCTATAACAAAAATGTATATATTTGACATAGATGAATAGGACACAAACGATGTAAAAAGGTCAGCGTACCCAGCCGGAAGGGTTCAATTCATATCTTCCAACCCCAACCTTACACTACTGTTATATAGTCACGAAGGTTCCTACAAAGAAGGTCACATTAAATCAGCTTTAACTGATCCATTTCTTTTTTTAACCTGAAAAAAATAATTCGAGTCTAAGATATATTGGTATTTTTTATTTTCAAATAAAAATCATAATTCATGCACAAAAAATATGCTTACTCAAATATAGTTCTTTGTGGTGCTTTTCTTCTTCTTTTAAGAAATTATATTAACAAGAATATCATTTTTGTTTCGAATTGAAGTATATAAAACACTAATTTAGTGTTTTATGTACTACAAACTAATATACTATGAAACAAATGTGTATACAACAATCCGTATTGGACTAGTTAAATTAATTTTGTATGGATATAATACTTTTCTAGACTGTTCACTTGTAAATTAGTAGGCTTAGATTAGCCACTAGTAAAATTTAAATATAAATGTGTAAGCCATTGTAATCTAAGTCCAAGTTTTAGAAGATTATCTCGTATTATGGCGTTGCAATAATAATTTGCGAACTTTCTGAAGTCTCTACGGAGCATTAATCGCCGACAGCCGGCTCGCTCTAAGCCTGGTATTATTTAGGTTTGGATAAATGTGAAATGTTCTTAGAGGAACAAATTATTGGATTTCCTTTCAGATATATTGCCGTCCTCGATGGTAATGTTTACTTTGAGAATTGTATTTGTAACACTTTGGGCCGTGTACTTTAGTTTGGGGCTTGGATCTTGAATACCATCTTTCGTTTTCCTTCGGAGGATGTCTTAGGAGGCGTCTAATCCAAGAGTGGAAGAAGGGAGTCAAAAGTCAAGAGTCAAGAAAATCCAAGAGTTGGGTAGCAGCGTCTTCTTGTCAGCATCAACACCAATTGCAGTCACAAACAAGTATGCCAAGCACCGTGACTGTAGCCAAATATCCCCATTAGGGTATCCCATTGTCCAGCTGTTGACCTTACAAGATTTTTGCATATTTTGGATGGATTAATGATAAGTTCGTTCCACTTATATATGATTTGAAATCTATTTTAGTAAGAAGTTCATACTAAATGCAACAATTTTCAGTGAGTTGGTACCATTACAAAAGTTGGAATAGAAACATGACTGTGTTTAATGTAAATGACAATACATGAATAGATGCTATGGAAAAAGCTGCTATATTTTTTTCCCCATTAATACTAAGTTGAACGCCTCATGTTTGCGTTTTTATTTAGTTTTAAAAGGTGATGGTACAAAATTGTCATTATAAGAGAGAAGAGTGTGAGAATCTAATTCGGGATCTTTTCAAAAGAACGTTTTCAAAAGGTAAACACACAATCTTAAAATTATTAAATTTCTTCCCCGCACTCGTTTATTGTTTAGGTTGAAATTTATAAGTATTAAAAGTTTTGTTTTGAGGATAAATCGATAACGAGGTAGTTGTTAGATAGGAACGTTTACTAGGCTTCAGTATATCAAGTTTTTGAGTATTATAAGGTAAAGGAGAAGCAAGAGGAAGCTGGTTAAAGTCGAGTTAATATCAAACTTAAAGTAATAAATTAATAATTCACCCTTATACTGATATTTTTTCCCAACTGCGTCAGAAGGAGGGAAGTGTTTTGCGTATATATGTATGTTTGCTTGTATGTATGTCAATTTCTTTGGCACTTCCTACAGGCCAAACAGCTTGACGGATTCATACGGACGTATGACATATCATTAGAATCGTCTAAGTTTGCAGAGCGACATAGGCTATATAATTATTAAAAATAGCGCCTGGAAATAGAGAAAAGAGAGGACATCGACGATTTTTTTTGCTATAACGACAATATGGGTGTCAAATGAAAGCTAGTAAATACCAATCTAAAAATATATATACTATAATACTTTCACTTGACTATTTTGCAACATCAACAACTCATATAAGTATATATTTTTGTTAAATTAAACATTGATATTAATAAAAAAATCGTTTTCAGCAGCCGGATTTTTTGTTTTAGTATTTTATAAAATACCAGTTCAAATGGAGCTAGCTCCTGGATTACCGGATATTCTAGTTAATTCCAAGCTCCGGCATTTCTCTTTGAATTAATATTCAGGCAAGAATAATTTAACATGTATATTTGTTGTGGCGTTTAGGTACGTTGTTTAGTTTGAGTGTGGCTACAACCCTCTTTGGGTGTCTCTACTGTACGCTGGTTCTCCGCAGATGGAGCAAGGTAAATTTTGGTAGCTGTGTGGTGTATGGTGCGTGTCTGTTGTGGTTTTGTGGAGTATGAGGACAAGGCACAAGTGATTCACACCAAATACGATTTCTTACTTATTATTATTACGATTTATTGAATAATTTAATCAACACTAATTAATTGTTACACGTGTATATAGTACATATTACATTTACGTACATTCAAGTGTTGCTAAGGCAGTGTAGCTGCAATGACCGTTGTTACCACCACAATAGTAAACTTATTCAAAAGTGCTAAATACAATCTTGGTTTTTCTCGCACTTTGTTTTTGTAAACCATTTTATCTTACATCTATAAATGTAAGAATACATCCAAAGACATGCCTTTGTGTACAAGTATCTCGTTTGAACTTTCATTATTGTTAAATGGTTCGTATGAGCGCTGCGAGCGAGCGGAGGATACACAGAATATTGTTTCCATTCTCCGTGATTTCTTTTATGAAACTGAGGACGATACTACAACTAGTAAAATTGTTAATCACTTCAACCTAATTACAAAAAACTAATGTGATTACAGATATGTATGGGCGGTGACTTACTATCAGGTGGATTGGATTGAATCTACTACTAATCTTTCGGACTAAGTTTTAGAACCTCAGTTTTAACATACCTTTCATGCTAAAAACACAGCAGCTAATACTATTTTCAGGCATATAAATATAGCGTTAAATGAATAATAACAAACAAACAAACAATGTAATGAAAAAAATATTTTCTTATAAACTGATTAATAAATCAAATTGATCATAATAAACTGAGCGATTTGAACTAATAATAGCATGGCTAAAATAGAAATTCGTGTTACACATTATACAAGGCCAAAACTGTATATGCTATCGATCGTTTCAATATCTATTATTAGGCATGTATTTTAGGCACACTTAACTTACGTCTTCTTGATAGGTTATAGAAGAAATATCGTAACCCATTTGTAATATTAAGAATTCATGCATCTTTTGATATTTTTCGGATATCGATAAAAGGCGCTTATATGTCAATTTCCTAAAATTCCCGGATATTTATTTTAACGCAATAATGAAATACATATCTGCAAATTAAGTTGCACTTAAAAAGAGAATTAAGTTATAGTTTTTATTAAGTTGAACTTAAATACAGAGAGCAATAACAGGCGAATTTTGTAAGGATTAATGGACGGAAGTTTGTTATTCTTTTACACAAAATCTTAATTTCATTGGCATCATATTGAGTTAATGACCTGGATAAACCTATTGCATTCTTCTTCTCGTATGAAACATGATCCAAGCAGAGCCGCGGGAAACCTAGTATTATCTAAAAGCAATCAACGAAGAAAAGGTCCACATACGAATATGTTAATTATAACGGGGAATTATACTATACGGGGAAGTAGTTTAGCATATAAGTTCGCAAAACGAAGTTCCCCACGGCTAATACATTAGCTTATTGAGCTTTATGTCCGTACGCTCGGCACCGGTGCTGTATTTCATCGGAGATTTGAATATTTCCGTATTATTCCGCTTTCTGTATTACGCAAATGATCAGTGTGATCTTACATAAGCAAAATTTATCGAAGTTGGATCGGCTAAGCGTAGATATAGCCTTATTTCCAATTATGGCGCTGCGATTATGAAATTTACGAAGTTGCAAATAGGTTAATGGCGATTATTACAAACAAAAAGAGTGTCTGAGGGTTTTCTTATTATATGAAAGTAGCAACGAGCATGGACTGCATGCTCGTAGCTACCACTTACCTGACGGTAAGCGGCCACTGTCCCCCAGGGAAATTTGTAATCAACCTTAGGTAAGGTGTCTTATTTAATGGCGTAGCCTGGGCTTACGCCGCCCGGGCGGAAATTAAACTCGCCACACATCATACAAATTTTGACGACCAAAAAAAAAACGACAATATCTAACTTGATGACAAAACAAGGTTACCAAATCTTGCCGCCCCCCAAATCTGTTTTCGCTGCCCTTCTAAATGTGCCGCCCGGGGCGGACCGCCCTTCCGCCCCTCGTTACGCCACTGGTTTATTTGAGGTTAGATACGGCTGCGTCGCTCCTCCTGAGGCCTAAGTTAGAACACCTCGGATAAGTATGTCACCATTCGGATCAGAACGCATAACACTGTTATTTGGCAGAAATAAAAATAAATTATATATTTCATACCTTTGCGGGCAAGGGATTATTATATTAGTCGTGGTTTACCGTTCTATTCATATATTTTTTTGATATTTTAGTGAAGAATTATCGCTGAATATCCATTATGTTACTCCAACAAGTTCTTTGGTAGTTATAAGCCGAATTACAAAAGTTTATTTTATTTCTTGTAGCAAAATAAATTATTCATTTTTCCATAACTTACGTGATTATAAAACCAAATATCAAATTAGTTTCGAACCAATTTTATTTGTTTTCCACGATATTCATATGAGATTATATCTTTGAAATTTGATTCGCAAGACTGTTAAAGGGAAAGTTTAGAAAAGTTAGATTGAGTCAAAGTTGTTCTCAAATCCCAAGACAGAAGTACTCGAAGCAAACTAGTGGCGGCGGGAAATAAAACTGTGAGCTTTAGGGGTTCTTTTACCCTTGTGTTGGTAACGCTGCGATTAGTCTAAAACTTTATGTGGGTATGTTTGCCAAGAGGGATGCGTCGAATTTCAGATAAGATCTCGTTCTTCGAGAACGGTTTAACTGTGAGCGAATAACGAGTAGAAACGAATTGGGCGAGATTATACTGATATGATAAAATCTAAGGTACTGTAAGGGAGAAGCCTTATAATTGATTGAAAGTCGGCCTCTTGGTCGAGGATCTGAGGATCGATCCCAGGCGCGCACCACTGATTTTTCTAAAATTATGTGCGCATTACAAATTAATTATTGATGCTTTACGGCGAATGGAAAACATCACGAGAAAACCTGCACACCTGCGTTCTCATAAATAAAAGAGTTGTTAAAGGTGTGTGAAGTCTACCAATTCGCATTTGGCCAGCGCGTTGTGGTATGGTGCCTAAAACTCTCTCATTCTGGGAGAAGACCCGTGCCCAGCTGTGCGACAATAATGGATCTATGATGCTAAAAATCTAAAGCATTACTGGCTTTTTTTTAAAACCATAGAAGGAGCACATTGAAATTTATTTATATGAAAGTTAGATGGTGCGTGTCTGTTTGTTACTCAATCACGCAAGAGCCATTGGTCTAATTTACATAATTTTTTGCATGAATCTAGCTTATTTACCTGGTTAACTTGTAGGCTACTTTATATTTCGATAATTTTCACTATTTAAAGATGGCAGCTATTTTTAATCGACTTCCTTATGTCGCCATCTATAGTACAGTATTGTAGCGGCGCGATACCTACAGTGATATGAACTCGCGCCTCACATGAAATGCTGAGCACGCAAGACGACGACAACGAATAACAAATGAGTACATCATACGCGTCATACTGACACTGGCCAATCGGAAGACGCAACCTAGAACACACTATCAGAGTTTGATAGAATCTCAGCGTATACAAAATGGTCCGAATTTAACATCGACCGCGGTCCCAGGCAGTGGCATCGCCTGGCGGGAGATCTCCCCTTTTCCTCCACGGTATCATCGTAGAAAATAATATTTATTGTACAAAGTTACATTGTACAACAAGAAGATTGTACATATTCATAATTATTGATTAATGCTTTTATAAATTCTATCTCGTTCGTAACTTATCGCTTATTCTCTGAATAGTTCTTTAGGGTACTTATCGGAAATAGTATGCAATATTTACTAGCTTTTTGGCTCGCCTAAAAATAGCCTGGAATATTCAGTTATCCTGTGGGACTCTGTTACTTAGGCGATAGTAAATATTGCCATTCGTATCCTGTAGATATTACTATAAACATTGTGTTTAACAACTACGCTGAAATCTTATTACATAGTTAAACCCATACGGAATTGTATGTATATCCCAATTTTATTTTTCGAGTGTTTACCCGACTACGTTAGAAAGAGGGTAATGTTTTTCGAACGTATGTATGTATATATGTATGTATTTATATATTTTTGTCTGTATGTATATCAATTTCTTTGGCACGCGCTACAGCCCATACGGCTTGACGGATTGCGACGTGTGACACTTCATTAGAATCGTCCCAGCTTGCAGAGTGCTATAAGGCTATATTTTTTAAAAATGGTACCTGAACATGGAGGAAAAAGGGGGAAAGGACGATTTTTTTTACTATTACCAAAACATAAGTGTCAAATGAAGGCTAGTAAATAAACCAATCTAAATATATATACATTATAATAATTTTACTTGACAAGACAAAAACTCAAATAAACGTTAAATTAAATATGCATCAGTATCAACAAATAAATGTTTTAAGCAGTCGGGTTTGTTGTTTTAATGTTTTTATCGATGTTACTAGTTATCTATACATATAAATAAAATTGA
>DWNE01003141.1:0-17276 GCA_018249875.1 Cecropterus toxeus | reverse complement strand
CCATGGGCGGCAGTAACCACTTACCATCAGGCTGGCTGCTTGCTCGTTTGCTACTTCATATTTATAAAAAAAAAAAATCTTATTATATTTTAATTTTATAAAATGTAGACTTTACACAACTGAAGTACATGTTTAACATTATGTATTTATTAGGATAATATTTTTATGTGTAATAAAATTTAATGAAGTATATTAAAATAAATAGAGTAAAAAGTAAAATGAATTATTAATGTTGAGCTTAATGTTGCATCATAAATTATAATTAAAATGTCAGCTCACTGCACAGCTGATAAGAGTCATTTGTCAAACTTAATTGGATTGATAACAAACGTCAGAAACGTACGAAAAAAACAATTATTGCTTTTATCGAAAGGACAGTTGTATAAGATAAAAATGTTGGAAGAGTCGGTTGTACCTGCAACTGACGTGATGAACGGCTTAAAAACTGTTTTGGCGAATATTGAGAAAGCGGTGGCTAGGAGAAGTAAAGTAAGGCGTATATAATTGTTTATTTTATTATAAGAAGATGTGTTGCCTTTCTTGATAGAGTAAAAAGTATTTTCCATCATTGATATAACCTCGATGCTGTAAAACCACAAGTAAACATCATGTAGTTAATGATTATTAACACAGTATTGTCCCACCAATAAACTAGTCTTCTTTAAGAATAAGAAGGACCTAGAACTTTAGAACCTATTCCACCACGATAGCCGATAGAGCCTGTTAATACAGACCTCACACTATTTTGAAAATCTTTCTTTTAGACAACTGTTATACTTTCAGTAATTTGCTCTTAAATGCTAGAACATACATCCTATTCAAAATGGAGGTGGAGGGATCCACCTCCATTTTGAATAGGATGTATTTTTTTATAAACATAATTAGGCTATTTATTTTGGACCTCTTTAACATATTGTGAGTAAAAACTTCAGACACCAACTCATATGTGTATAGAATCTAATCTTAACAAAACATATATTCCATTTTATGACTTTTGTATCACGTATTTCCCAGGATCTACCCCAGGTTACGCCAAGATTGGTGGCAGTGTCAAAAATCAAGCCAGCATCTCTAGTAATAGAAGCTTACGAGGCCGGCCAGAGACACTTCGGAGAAAACTATATAAATGAACTGGCAGAGAAATCAAGTGATCCAGGAATACTTGAAAAGTGTAAAGATATAAAATGGCATTTTATTGGCCACTTGCAAAGTAATAAAATAAATAAGCTTATAGGTTCTCCAGGGCTATTTATAGTTGAAACTATTCACTCGGACAAAATTGCTGAAAATCTAAATAAGCAATGGATCAAATACAGGAAGGGAGATGAGAAATTAAAAGTAATGGTGCAGGTCAATACTAGTGGGGAAGAAGGTAAGAATTTTGAACATTATGATCTATTTTTAACTAACTCTTTATTTCATACAAGGCTTTATTAATCACTGTTATACTATAAACACTTTCTACACTCATAGCTCCACAGTAGGATTTTCCCCTGTGTCATGGGTGCCATGGACACAAAGACGAACACACACCCAGACCCAGAACAGAAATCTAAACTCATCATCCAAATTTGTCTGGCCGGGGATCGAACCTGGGACCCACTGCGTGTCAGACTGGTATGGTGACAACTCCTCCACATGGGTCGTCAAAATATATCATAAGATTAGTGCATTTTTTTATTTCCGAAAAGTACAGAAGGTTGGATTATACAGTATTTGTTGCTATATAACGTCTTGCAATTCTGTGTGCCTCTTGGCATAGGCCTCCTGCAGCTCTCTCCATTGAGTTCTGTCATCTGCAACTCTGGTCCAGTATGGTCCCAAGGTTAGGCAGATGTCATCTCTGCATTTTTAATGTTATTTAACTACTCTCCCATTCCAAATTTATCCCAAGGGAACTGCACATTTTTCTGGGCTAATAAGCAGTCTATGAGCTAGTCCAAATTTCTATTTGTTCAGTGTGTTCATCAGTTGTTCTAGTGTGCTTGAGTAATAAACATGCACCTCCAACATGGGCCAGTTATCCATCCGTTCATCTATCATCATAAACTTTCATCTTAGAGATCAATAAGATTATGAATATAATTATAACTTAATTGTTCATGCAAATTTTATTTCAATTACTCTAAAGACTGCAATATTATTAATTTTTAAATGAAAACATAAATATGCTTACTTTCAGGGATAAACATTCCTGTACTAAACAGTAAAAAGATGTTTTCTTGTCAGTTTAATAAATTTATAATCAGTAATACAATAATTTTACTTTCAAAAATATATAATATGAAGGAAGATACAATTGAAGTTCACTAATGTGTCTTTCTTTGTATCAAAAATATCTTTTTTGAGTTTGTACAACTTAATAAAACAAAATAAAATTGTTCGACACTTTTTTCCACAGCGAAAAATGGAACAGAACCTGAAAATGCCACAAACTTAGTAGAATATGTCCTCAAAAACTGCCCGGGACTAGATTTCCAAGGGTTGATGACTATTGGCATATATGACTTTGATACATCCCAAGGACCAAACCCCGACTTCATCACCCTTGCAAAATGTAGGCAGGAGGTCTGTGAGAAACTCGGTTTGGATATAAACAATGTTGAACTGTCTATGGGAATGTCTACGGATTATGAACATGCTGTAAGTTATAGTAAATAAGTAAGAAAATAATGTTTCTTAGTTTGCTACACTCATTATTGCTAATGATACCAAATTAATAGTATAATTATTATTGATATTTTTATTTTTAAAATTCCTACAAGTGCTTCCATCGTATTTATAAAATTACAGTGTGTCCCACTAAAACATGTAAAAATACAGTAGAAAATTGATAATAATTAAAATTTTGTCAATGGGAAACTACTAAACTACTCTTAGCGATCAATGTTATCGAAAAGTTTTTTTTAACAGTGATTTATAGCATTTTTATTAAACTTACAATTTTCATAGTATCGATAATATTGGCGCTATCGATTAAAAATCGATAGTTTTTTGCTGATATTTGACTATCTATTGGCAACATTAATTAATGTTGTCTAAACTATTGTAGAACTCTTACTAGAATTTACTGTTGTTGCATATCAGAGGCCTTGAGGCCTAAAAGTTTTTCCTTTTTTTTTTTAATAAATAGGACACATTCGTTTTAGAAATCACCAATTAAAAACATTATTTAGGGTTGCTAAATACAGATTCTGGTTTAAATTTTGCAATAACATAAAAATTAAATGAAGGTATTTTAGCCAATAAATCAACTCATTTACTTTATATTATTTAATTTCCAGATTGAATTGGGAGCTACCACTGTACGTGTTGGATCAGTTATATTTGGCGCTAGACCACCTAAGGCCAATTAAATATAATTTAACCATTTAGGGAATGACATACAATTTCGTTTGTAATTCCGAGTACCAGACAAACAGTGGAATATAACGATAATTTATACTGATTTACTCTGAATTTTAGTTGAAATGTTACTTAACGGGCTTCCATTAATGTTGTTAATTGAACAAATGTGTAAAGTATAAAAATATATGTTGTTTAGCGTTGTGAACATAATTAGGTGCAACAAATTATTGAATCATAATTTATATATTATGTAAAGGGATCTGCCTGATCTGGATTTAATAAATAAATATTTCCATTGATGCTGAGTTTTCTTGTACACATTTGTAAAAGTAAATATTATGGCATGTAAAGTTGGGCAAGGATACAATATAATAAATAATTTATTTAGTGTTGATTAGAATGGGCACCATTCTAATCAACGCTAAATAAATTATTCACTTGTTAACTTGTGCGTTCTTCTTTCTGGCTTATTATTTCGTTATACACCGTATAAAGATATGTCTGTGGTCTATGTAAAGGCTGTTGGGTGTAATTTTAAGCCACCTTTTGTGAGCTTATCAATGATAGATAGCGCTAGTTACAATCCAAGGCAAATATGTATCACAACATGCATATTCTGTCTTCCGCTAAATTGCACTGATCTGATCTATTTCCAACAATTTGATGAAATTACATTACACATTTGTGAAAAAATAATTAAAAATGTAAACAAAATTCCATTATTATATGTTGCACATCTGTATAATAGCAACACTAAACGTAATGTGCCATTGTCACTTTGACATTCAATTCATTGAAGAATGCAACATTGCAACGTTTGGTGTCGAAGACTTTGTGATCTTTATGTCATCTGTGGTTCTGTGCTGGCTAGTGCTTCTTGCGTTGCGAACGCCACGAAAGTAATGTTTACATGCGGGGAGAAATTTCTACAAAGTTTTACCACGTTCATCATTTAAAATAATAATTCTGTGTCTGTATCGTGATAACTAAAACCGTTCCTCTTTTAATAAGAGTAATAAAAGTGCTGTGGAAAGTTTAAAAGTTGGTGAAAAGTTGGACATCCTGTTCGAAGTTTGAAACAAGGACGTGATTTATTTTAGTGACAGGTAAGGAAGGATCAAGGTTTTGTTCTTTTTTCAAATTCATTTTGTTTTTATTTATCTCATACAAGGTCAAGACGTCAACTTGGCTCAGTTTTAACTGTTAATTTATACCAGGAGACATATTTAGAACTACATAAAAGTATTTCCTTTATTTGTTATTTTAATTTGTATAAAAAGATAAAATGTTAATTTTAGTTGAAACAAACGAGAGAAATACACCGCTCGGGAACGAATGAAAAGCAATTTAAAATTTATAGATTATTATCTAATATTCGTAATTCAAATGTAAACATTTACTTATCCAACAACTTATTATTTACATGCAATACATGTTTTGTTACTTACTCAAATCCTAAGTTAGACCAATTGATATAAATTTCTGTAATTTGGGATATCAGTTATTTAGCACAGGATATAAGGAAGTTCAACAAAGTCCCCAAGAGTAACAATCTCTCTCAGACCAACTTTAAGTAAAACTTTTGTCTTATTTTAAGTTCAGTGGCAATATCCACATTCAATTTCAATCTAATTATCAGTTCCATTATGCACACATAAATCTAAGAAATTGTTTAGCTAAAGTCTAAAAAGTGTTATTTTTACAAACTCATATATAATTAAAGGTAAAGATGGTAGTTAAAAGTTTAATCTTTAAAGTTTCATACAATTAGTGATGATGCAAGTTCAAACAATATCTCGTTCATTGAATTACACAAAGCTAGTCTCCCATGACACAAAATTACAAGTATTGAAATCTTCATTCAGTGGGAATCTTTGCTAATATACACTAAAGTGCATTGCACTGTGACTAAAGGTCACAATTTGTACTATTATATTGTATATATTTTTTTAACAATAGCTAAACCCATGTTTTAAACAAGTAACATTGTTAAAAACATTAAAACGAAATAGGTACTGTATTGCTTAGAAACTGTAAGTTGGCCCTATTTTCAGTTCATTTGTTTTTATAATAATTTATTTCGTTTAACTTTTTTGAATGTTTCTGAGGAAAGATGGATGTATGTAATGGACCAGTGTTAAGAATGAATCTTACGCAAAACCTTTAATAGGATTTTGGTGCAATTTGGCTCACTGATTGTTTATAAACTGGTTTACCACATGAACTATTTACTGTGGTGCAAGCAAAGCTGGCCAAGCCAAGCATATGTCAGTTTATCATAAGTTCGGTAATCAAATATTACTTAAAATGGTAAAATTATTGCTATAACATAACATAAGAAAGTCTAACCATAATTTTTTACTTCACACAAGTTTAGCTATGCTATAACGTAAGAAAGTCTAAGTGTAATTTTTCTCTTCACACAAGTTCAAAACTCAAACTTACCCATCATATAAACTTTCTAGGATTATGATACTATGTAACATTCCACTTGTTCTCATCATTGTGCTTAAGACAATCATGATACCTTCACTTGGTAACAAATGTTAGAACTCTTCGTAGTTCATCTCTAAAGTCACCACTACCATACCTATTTTGTCCCTTAAACATAAGCCATATCCATTTTGTCCCTTAAACAGAAGCCATGCCCATTTTGTCCCTAAAACATAACCCACACCCACTTCGTCTCTTAAACAGAAGTCATACCCAATTTGTCCCTAAACAGAACTCACACCCACTTCATCCTTTAAACAGAAGCCATACCCATTTTCTCCCTTAAACAGAAATAAAAAACTACAACACACAAATAAAACTCTTCTAAAATAATAATTCTACTAACTGTTTCAAAAGGTGTAATAAGAAAGTCGTACTTATCTGAGGCATTCCAGCTTAGTCCGTAGTCAGCAATGTATTGTTGCCAATCTCAACCTAACCATGTGTCTACTGAAGCCACTACATGAGTAATATATTCATACATTCATTTAAAAGTAATCTCCATAAAATATTTCTATGTTATTAACATATGTGTACCCAGGCATAACATTAGAAGTATAGGGATGAAAAAAGTTTAATAAATTATCTATGCAATTAAGACTGTTCATGATGTGCTAAGACTGATAGATATTTCGCAAGGTGGTAGAACCAGTGTAGTTCGACCAGGGAAGGTACCACCGCCACACCTATTTCTCTCGTGAAGCAGTTCTTGCAGTTTGGTAGAAGGGTGTGATGGCTAGCTTATTTACTGATATATGAGAAGATCATCTTAACGTTCGGGAGTAGCGACACACCTATGATTGACTTCAGATAGAACCCCTGTTCTATAAGAATTTGCTTGCAGATGTATAGGAAGGCAGTGCCTACTTACCATCAGGTGGACTGCATGCTCGTTTGCTATTACAATGTAATAATAAAAAAGAACAAAAAATACATTCTGTAACATACATTTTTACAAGAGAAATGACCTTTTTTGCTGTAGAACCTCATTTTAATGGTCAGGAAACTTAAGTGTGTTGAATTAAAGTCAGATCGCGTAATTGTATATCCCTATTTTTTATTTACAAAAATTACATTCATGTTCGCAAGTTAGGTATGTAGGGATGATTTTATTATAAGTATATGCCAACAATAAAATGTAACTTCTATGACTGTAATCATACCATATAATGTGTAATATAAAATTATATTGTTTTTGAGAAGAATATGAAAAACTTACTTACCTACTTAAACATTACTTAAAGCTTGTTTTAAACGAAGTTAAATGCTTTTTATTTTGCATTGGGCTGCCTAATTTGTCCTATGCATATGGCTTGTCATATGAGCCGACTAAAAGGGGGCTTGCAAAGTTGCGGTCGGCAAAAGTGGGAACAGGGATCTGGAATCGGCTAGAACGACGGAATGTGTGGTCGCATGCCGTCGTAAACACCAGAAGGTGTGGTAAACGTAAATGCTCACTGTGGAAGAACCCGAAAGGGGCATTTTGCTCTTGGAACACTTCGGTTGTGTTCTGAGGGAGATCCTATAGTCCTTCATGTGGCGCTGAAGACTGCCACCGGCGGGGATTTAGTGGCGTAAAAATCCCACATAACCCGGCGTTGCTTCCACGCCGTTGGGTACTTTTTGAACGTTCCCCCTACAAAAAATAAGCCTACATAATAACCCACAAATTGTCAGTTATATTTTTCTAACAACTACCGGATCGGAATACGACAAGTGAGGTCTGGCAAGAAACTCTTAGTATTTAAATTCGATAGGCCTCCTGTAAACCTTAAATAACTACATACTCGAGCTACTACATATTCAAGTCATGACCACGAGTTAGAAAGTGAATAGAGAAATTGTTCGCAATCGCAATGCCCATAATAATTGAATCACGAAAGAAATTAACATCTCTAACGGCATCGTTAGTTTCTATGGAGCCTACTCTTAATACTAGCCTTAAGACATGGTTTTGATGCGTGACGCGCTGTGTTCTGGGTTCGATCCAAGGCCAGGTATCTTTTTGATAATGTTCTTAGCTTCGAAATCTGTTTTTTTTTTCATTAAACTGATGTAGCAAACGAACATGCAGTCCATCTGATGGTCCGCCTTACTTATATATGAGGCGACCATCTCAGTCCTCGGGAGTAGCAATGCATCTTTGGACGACTTCATATACATACAACCTCTGTTCTGTGTGAGTGTGAGTGTGTCATATTCATAAAATAATGGAGACTGCAGCCTGTGGACATCTGTAAGCATCTTCATATGGAACACGGGTTCTATCTGAAGTCGATCACAGATGCGTAGTCACTCCTGAGGCCTAAAATGATCGTGCCATAATCGAGTGAACCGGCTACCCCACCCTTACACCAAAACGTAAGAACTGCTTCACGCTAGAAAAAGGTGTGGCGGTGGGACCTCCCAGGGCGAACTGCAGTGGGAAATGGGTCTGCATGTTACTTAACCAATGCACCAACTTGACAAATCGCGTGGTTGAGTAATTACTATACAAGTCAGACATGCAAAGTTCCGGGTCTAATTTCCGGACTAGAAATCTAGATTATGTATTCATAATCTATCTGTATCTACATGTGACTCAACAAATAGTTACTTGACCCTCCGCGAGGCTGTGTGGTCACTATACCAGTTTGATACCGGGTTCCGGGTTTGAGTCCCGATCAGAAACCTAGGTAAGGGATAATTTCAGTTTTCTGTACAGGGTTTGGGTGTTAGTGTAATGTGTATGTAATGTGTAGGCATCCAAGACAAGAATACTACCTACTGTGGACAATGGGTATAGGAACAGTCATTAACCACTGTTTATATTACGTGCCGATCGTTTTTTCGACCCCCAACTAGTCTCGGATGCGACACATCTGAGATGTCCTGGCATAATTAATCCTTAAATAATGAATGAGTTAACTTCGCGTTCTACTTAATTATCAAAATTTTATAACTTGTATTTTTAATACTTGTGTAATACTCGCTGAAGTAACTACTCGTGCTATATATAAATAGTGCAAAAAATCGAAATCATAAGTAGCTTATAAATTGGTATAACCAATGTAGTTTGACCGGGCAAGTGCCACCGCCACACGTATTTCTAGCGTGAAGCAGCTCTTGCGTTTCGGTGAAAAGGTGTGGTTGCCTGCTACTTTATATTTAAAAAAAATGTGGATCAGCTAAATAAGCTACATCCATGCCAAATTTCAGGTCAATCGGACCAGTGATTCTTGCATGATTGAGTCGCATACTGAAACACACCATCTCATTTTGATATTAGTATAGGTAGATAAACGGAATTTCAAACTTGTTTTTTGAGTCCACAATAAAACAAAATACTGATTGACTAACAAGCCTTATGATGGAGTTGAAATAATGATTAACAAAACCCGAAGTAATGCTTTAATTAACATTTTCGAAATAGATTCTCAGCGTGCGATAAATCGAATTGAAAGAGATTATAAATGATTAGTTCGACTTTGCTTAAAACCATGGGTTAACTAACAACCTAATTAATGTTCTTTGTAAACAGCTATATAACTTCGGATCTAGCTATAAAAAAACGCTTTATTGAAATGGAATCAATTGAGTATTAATTAACTCAAAAAAAGACAATTTGTCTGAAAAAATATACAAGAGAAATATTTTTGTGAACGTGAAAACGGATATTAAATGGAACTTTAACAAAGCAAATGATTGTAACATACCTATAAAATCGAAAATCGCGGAGAAAGAAGAAATAAAAAAAATATTGTGTAATAGTTGGAGATTCAAGAGATTGAGCCCCCCTGTAAGATCTCCCCCTCAATCAAAAATTATGTACATAAATGTAAGTCGACCTTTGATTTGAAACGAGCGGAAATAATTCAGAAGAAGGGGAACCAAAGCTCCCCTTACCAAAATCAAAATTTTCGTAAGAAAAGCCTTTTTTCAAGCCTTCAACAGGTTCAAACCTCCCCCTTCCCAATAAACACCCTGCATTTGCTAGTAACTATTTATGTAACTAATGATTTAACGGTAACCGGTACTAAACGGTTGATAAATAACCTAACTAATATTGTTACAACCGGATACCAATCCGGTCATTCTTTCTCCTATCCGATGCCATAATCTCATTGTTTTTAGGTTTGTACAAACAATACCTTCGTCTTAAACAGCAATGTGCAAGAGCCAAGTTCTGTTTATTTAGGATCAATGGAATTTACTAAAAATTACTTAATTTTATTCAGTATCCGATTGTTATACGTGGAGTAGAATAAAAGCTAGAGAAAGTTACATAACTAGTATATAAAGATATTGTATTTTAGTAGTAGTATAAAAGTATAAAATATTGTATCTGATATAATATGTGTGTCTACATGTGTACATCGTAACTATAGAATTGATTGACAAGCCTCAGGCAATGTAATTAGTAAGTATTCGCAATATATCAGGTTAGTATTAGCTCGTCTTTCTCGCGTCATAAGAAATGAACTTACATATTAATTAAATAAAGTTACAAGTGAACAGAACTTGGCTCTTAAACTGCAATTCAACACCGTTGCTTAACTGTTACGTGATCGCGGTGTACGAGTATGTAATCAAGTGCTAAATGTCACTAACAAAAACCCTGTGTATACTTTTATATATACCCTATATATATTTTTATAGGATTGAAATATCAAACGGACAAGTCCACTTGAGTGGATAAGTGATCACTGTCGCCCATGGGCAACTGTAAGTAACTTCATATGGAATGGGTTTTATGCAGTCAATCACACATGTTTTGCTACTAACGAGGACTAAGGTGGTCGCTCTAAACGAAATAATTTCTTCGCGTTAGAAATAGGTGTGGCGGTGGTGCCTCCCCGGACGAACGTTGTTTTCGCACGAACGATATATTTTTTACCACCTAGCAGCCATGTACATTGCACCTTCATATAATACTTAATCATGTATATGACAATGATGATGTTATGAACTTATTTTTACTTTAACTTTATAAGCAGTTCTGAGTTGAAGGTTATATGGAATTTTCTAATGTTAATCACTTTTAACAATAAGGTATATTTATTAACAAGTCTACATCACATTCCTCCCGGTGAATATTAACCATACTTAAATAGTTTCCATCGTATCTACATAAACTTACTACCCGCAGATGAGTAAAAAATAGACTCCCATTTCATAAATACATTTTTTGTCGTCTTGTCATTCAAAACGGTGACAAATAGAACAGTGTTGGTTTTATTGAATTTGACTTAATTTAATCAACATATCGTCCTCTATAAAGTCGTTGTGCATAAGTACCTACTGCTCAAAACGGATTAGCACTTCATAACATTGTTCCTAGCACTTATCAGGTTTAGGTATGTAGATTCGTAAATTTTATTTAATTTAATATTTCATGCAGAAAATCATATTAACCACTATGTAACATTTTAGTGTCTATGTTCCTAAATACGTTGTGTATTTAGTATAAAATTTTCAAGATCAAAGGCAAAGCTTCGTTTTTTCAAAAACAATATTAATATTAGCATAATAAACATAACCAGAGTTTATCGTGTAAGTTTAGAAAATATACTTCATACATACGGGTGTTGCCAGACACATCTATTTGATGTAAATTATAAATTGAACATAGAGCATTCTCCATTTCTTGTTAATAGGATAGCCACACCAACTCTAAATATACTAAATATATATACACGACTTTTAAATAAGACACATACTTCTTCGTAATAAACAGGAATCGCATAATAATTTGCACAAAACTAGTGAGATTGTTAAATAGTATAACAAAAAACATTTTTTTAATCATAATGATATATGTATCTTATACAGCGCTTTATATGAGGTTTCGATAAAATGGTCAAGTAAAAGTACTATAAGATATATATTTTTAGAATGGTCTATTTACTGGTTTTCATTTGATACCATATCGTCGCAATAATAAAAATAAAAATGTCCCTCTCCCCCCCCCCCCATTGTATAGCCTATGCCACAATGCAAACTAAGACAATTCTAATGATAGGTCATACGTCATACGTCATAGCGCTTGCCAAAAAATAGACATACACACAAACAAACATACGCTCGAAAAATATTACCCTAGTTCTGACGCAGTCGGATAAGAAAAGCGAAATGTGAGGCGGCTTATAACCAATGTATGTGGTATCACTCTCAACAAAATCAGATGTACATATATTTGTAGGAATAGTGATACCTGCGCTGTGGGCGAAACAGAAGGACGATTTGATAAATATCTAGAAACTTTACCACGTCGTATTTGCAAGCGGGCTTTTACAAATATAGAAACACAATTTGTGAACGCTTTTCGCCTCCGCATGTAGTTCTACTAAAAGATATATGCATTTGCTAAATGTTGTGGCCGAGTTTGTGAGCAAAAGAACTGACTTTATTAAAGATCGTATTTACATTAGTAATGTCTCAGTGCAAACTTCGTGATAAATATAAAGGTGATTGTAAATATTAGTGTAATAGATATGGGTACTTATATTTGATTAGTATACACAAAATATTTTTTATATGTTTAATCAATATATATCAGGTGACAGAACCAATGTAGTTCGACCAGGGAAGTACCACCGCCACACCTATTTCTAGCGTAAAGCAGTTCTGGCGTTTCTGTGTAAAGGTGTTGTTGCCGGCTCATTTATATATAGGGCGACCATCTCAGTCCTCGGGAGTGGTTCTATAGGAAGTTGCTTACAAATGTCCATGGGCGGCAGTTACCACTTACCATGCTCGTTTGATATTATTTATAAAAAACAAAAACAAATGCAAATACAAAAACAAAACGTATCTCAGACTTTTTAACTTAGTCGTCAGAGTAATGGCTCTGATCTTAACTGAGGTTGATTATAGATAGCCGTGGGTGGCAGTCACCACTTACCAAGAAATAGCATGTACATTCTTTTACTACTTCCATATTATAAAAATCCTTCTACTCTTTATAATCTACAAATCAACGTATTTAATTAATAATACGAATTTATTACACTTATTATTATCGATCTACTCTTGTATTAAAAAAATGTAAGTCCGTAAATTCGGTCAGATCTGACTGAAACGCTTCTGACCCAAAATTTCGTACCATTGATGAAACTGATTAAGGTGCAATGTTCTGGTCGATTACAAAATAAAGCAGATTTTAAGAATTATGGACTGAATTCGGCATATACCTTTGTGGACTATAAAGAGACCATAGCATTCCACAAATCTCTATAAGTCGTGTTGTTTGGTAATATTATGAACTTTATTAAATAAAAAAGGCATTATGTGCAAAGAAATACGGATGAAATTTATTTGACTTATACACTGCAACATTGTAAAACTTAGCTCTTATCCACATAAAGGTACGGAAAAGATGATTTGATAAATATCTTCAAACTTTACAGCGTGTGCACGGCGAGGCTTTTATACAAACAAAATTTAAGCAAGATTTTCTCTTTCATTTTATACTAGCACAAGTACTGTTTTTCTTATTATTACAATATATTTATAAAAATCCAGGGCAAATAACCACGGATTTTTTAGGTAATTTGGATAATTGATAGCCTTATATCAAATTCTATAATTAAATTTCTTTCGATAAACAAATTATATTTCTGTAATTAAAGTTGATAGACGACATTCATAAAATAAAGAAAATACTTCCATAATCAGAATAATTACTTTTTTTTTATAAAGTAACCGCTTCCGCCTGTCGACATCTGATAACATTTAAATGCTACTGAAGTTAACAACTGATACCACTGACCCCTCGGATATGTATGTATTGCTTTGTCTTTAATTACCATCCAAATGTATTTGCACATTTGGTAATCAGGTAATGCGCAGCTTTTAGGTATATATACCTAAAAGCTGCGCATCATTATTACCATCATATATATATGATGGTAATAACCACAATTTTCATTAATTATTGAGCTACTCTTTTTGGTATTTTTGTTACATTTTCCGCTAATTTTACTGCATACTCGTATTTAAATTATCTGCAACAAACGCTGCGTCAACCTTCACACCGAGAGGGATTAGCCATTATTTATTCTATTGGCTTCGGTAAAAATATCGTAGAGTTTTTAGCATCAACAAAAATTCGTTAGTCACTCCTTCGCGCACCCTTTCGAGAGGGCATTAATTGGATCTTTTGAAAAAATCTTGTCGGAATAATTTTTCATCTATCACTTTGCACGTAATTTGCGCTTATTTACAGAGCAAACACGCCTTTGATGTAGGAATTCCAAATGTTTAAGAGTCCACTAGACCGACACTTAATGTACTGAAATATGTTTTCATTCTACAAATATTAAATTTTATAAACGTGGGATGACAGCAAGGTAGCTATATTTAAAATAAAACCAGCTAAGTGCAAATCGGACCGAATCGGACCGGATCGAAGCTTAATATAGAAACCAATAAGTAGTTTTTCATAAACACAAATTGCAGATCGTGCTTTTGGTATTATTCAGTTGGCTACGTACAGGTTTGTGGTTTTACTTCACACGGAGTATCGCATACTAAGTCGCTATTACTCGTATGGTTCCAATCGAGATTGAGATAACAGCGAACAGTATATGAACCAATTTTAGAGGTTATTTCGGAACTACTAGTATATAACCAAGGTTGGATTACGTCGAGAAATATTTTGTAAGCTTTTGAAGTATAATACCCACAGAGGTGAACGTAAAGGAATATATTATGTTATCTAAAGAGGTATATGGTGTAACAAATGCAGTACCTAGTATCAACTACCAAATAACTTGCTTATAAATTTGACAGTTACTTATGTAGTTTTAATGTACCTATTTAAAAGGCAATGCCTGTATTCGGCCATTAGCCGTTAATGAATGTACAATATTCTTAAAAAAATCAACAATTTTAAATAGTAATATATTGGAATTAGTTTAATCAACATTTGAATAGGATATAGAAATAGTTATCAGATTGAAGTAACAAACGAGCATGCAGTCCACCTGATGGTTATTGGTTACAGCCGCTCATGGACATCTGTAAGCAACTTCATATAGAGCAGGGGTTCTATCTGAAGTCGATCAAAGATGCGTTGCTACTCAAGAGGCTTGAGATGATCGCTTCTTTTATAAACGAGCTGGCAATCGCACCATTCCAATGAAACGCAAAAATTGCTTCACGCTAGTAATAGGTATGGCGGTGGTACCTCTCCGGTCGAACTACACTGGTTCTACGATTGGTAAAAAATTAATAGCAAAAAATATGCAAGCATATTAATGGTCAATTTTTTCCTAAGAGCGCAGTATTATTTTTAATAATATATTCTGGCCGTATTTTTTAGTTAAAATTATTGCAGCTACATTTACAAAGTAGTACAAATTTACGAAACCAAAATAACATATCAAATCGACGCTACGAAATGTTATACAATACAAGAGTTGTTCGGAAGTAAAAAGTACGATTTGGTTACGACTTCAATCAATGTCTTAGGAAATTCTGCGAAGTATTCGAACAAGAAAACTCTTTCATTTCTTTAAACTTGTTTGGCTTCGTTAATTACGTGACTTTTGATACTACAAAATCAGTAGGACTTTTACTTAAACATTCTAGAACATTTTCATGTTTTTTCTATTTTTAAAATATAAACTTAAAAGGTGTTTCTCAAAGTGGGCGATAACGCCCTCTTGTTAATGCTGCAGGCCTACAGCATGGCAGTAAAGGACCCAGAAATAAATGTAGCGTATTAAAGCTGTTTAGGGGACAACGGCTGATTTTATTTATTTACATTTTTGTCGTGTTTAAACATTGAACTTATGATTAGGATTATAATTTTTAGATGTAATTAGGTTAAACTTTTTTGAAGGGGCACTGAATAATAGGTCATTTTCAAAGGTATTGAATTGTAATAAGATTGAAAATCATTGCACCCAAGTATTCATTTTGGATATACGTATAAAATAATACCTACATAATACAAATCCATTAATATAATATGGATATAACAACATGTTATATTATATGTATATACGATCGTCCCACTTTCCAGCACAATGCAAACGTCTCGTTTCTCAATAAGTGCTTTCAAAAAATACGCGTGCCTGCGAAATTTCTGTCATTTATACGACACATGTGAATATGAAAAGAATTCGTCAAACACGTACGACTTTACGACTTTCATAAAGAGCACTGCCGTCAAATTTCATGTTCGAAGTTAGGCGATTATAGCTTGTTTATAATCCCTTGCTTTACACGTGCCATATACCTCCATCGCCATTAGTTTCCATCAAATTTACTACCTATTTGATATTCGAATATCCAAGCCATATTATTTGAAACCTGTAATATAAGCTACACACGTTCGCTTTGAGTTGCTTTCTGGGGTGGAGTTTAAGAGTTGGAAGTATCCTTTTATTTTATTCCTATATTTCAAGGTTAGACAAAAGTGTCATATTTAAAAAAAAACCGACGCAAAAACAGCATTATAAAATTGACCGCTTTGTGTGTCTGTAATTGGCTGTGTTTGTTTCAGTGTGTGGCACCGTAACTTCTAAACGAGTAAACCGATTTGGATGTGCTTTTGTTAATTAATATATATCCAGCGATGGTTCTTGAATGTTAACTTAAATCGTTTTTACCATTTATGAGATATGGTGTGTGAAAGTGGAGATGGATAATCGAATACTGTGAAATATATCCAAGTGGCGTAACAAACGAAATGAAATGATATGTACATATTACAAAAACTGTCCCTTTCATGGAATCTGTCAGATTGACAAATGCTGTGGTAGATTAAATGTGTGTATTTAACGCATACCAAAACACGTTATTTGATGTGATGTATACTCTGAAAAGTAATTACAATGTAGGTAGATAGTTACTTAAACAAAACAAAACCAAGTGTAATTAATTAAAAACTAATTAACAAACCCAAAGGTAATAAAAAAGTAATTTCTTCTTCGTCTTCAAATTCGATCGAGTTCACTTCTATTTTAATTATAAACATAAGCAACAATAAAACTAAACAAATAACAAAAATTATAAACAAATAATTATAAACATTTTTCTCGTTGAAATTGTGACCACACCACGCGGGTGGCTGTAATACAAATTTTACATACCATGTATGGTGGGCATGTATTTTGATCTCATCTGATGTATCGGGTGCAGGGCCGTCTTAGACTATGTTGGGGCCCCGAGCACACAAGAAAATGGGGCCCTTTTAGAATGAAAGGAAATCAAATTTTTTTGTTGGCAAAACAAAAAAACGATAATTTCTAACCAAAACAAAACCGACAATATCTAATTTGACGACCAAAAAAAACGACAATATCTAATTTGACTACCAAAAAAACGACAATATCTAACTTGGTTGCCGAATCTTGTTTTGGTGCCCCCCAAATCTTTATGAAAGAAATAGTCGGCCCTTCGGGGTCCTCTGAGGATGGGCACCCTGGGTACTGGCCCCGTGTGCC
>DWNE01003140.1:0-17277 GCA_018249875.1 Cecropterus toxeus | reverse complement strand
GGCGGAGAAATCGGTGAACATACATAAAAAATACATACAGTCGAACATAGAACCACCTCCTTTTCGAAGTCGGTTAATTACATAATTGATCAACTGTGTAGCGAAATACAATAAGTGTATTAATAAATTAAAACTGCATATTAGAATTTAAATCATGCAATTGATTAGTATTACTATTTTTAATACAAACTGTTTCGTAAAACACAATAGTAGTAGTAATTTGAAACTATTCGAATGCGTATTACTTCGTAGAATAGAAAAACGTATCCAAGAAAATCTCCCTGTTACCAAGCGCATACATGTGGTTGTGTTTTCCCAGAATTGTATATTATAACGGTGAATGAGTGGATCTTTACCCAGCGTCGTCAGATGGAGTCACATGAATTATGCACATGAATTGAGGTTTATTGTCCGTATCCAGATGACAAGGGTCGATGGTCTTTCTCTGATTGTCATTGAAGCTGCGATGAATAATTCTGTTTTTTGTTTCAATGATTCAGGTATTCTTTATATGGAGTAACTTCTTGTTTAACACAAGCTTTTATTTAGGTAGTCTTTTTATTTTGTTGTAAAAAAAACTGTAAATACGGCTCTCGTTTCCCGAATATTCTAGTTATGTTTGAGTTTTTGGAAGCATTTATACTGATGTTATATTAAGTTGGGAGAAACGCAGACATGCGCCGCGTCTAGTATAATAAACTACAATGTCGCTTCTATGAATATTGTCGCGTTATAAATTGACAAGCTTTCTTCTTCTTGCTTCTTGTGTTTTATATATTTTTCATAATGTCTTTCATATTTTTAGTTTAGTTTAAATAAATTATTTCCTACAGTTTTAAGTCTTGATCTTTATTAATTTCATCATATTTTCTAGGTAGAAAACACATCAAATTTATTAATTTTTACAAAATAAATGTACGTGTGAAAAATGTATAAATTATGTAATATAGGTACATAATGATTTACTATGACGTTTGTAGACTTATGTAATATACAATTATCGACTTTGTAAGAAACTAAGTTACAGTTTAATTTATATTTTGTGGCTATAAAAATTGTTTAAAAGTTAGGTATTCCATTAGGATTCTCGAGATAAGTTTATGATAGTGAAGACTATCGCAGGAACTTTTATAATAAACCTCGTCTGCGAGTTTCAAAGAAAGTTTAAACTATTTTTTGGTTTGAGAATTGAGTGAAGTATTTTTATTATAAAATAAATATTTCTTTACCTTACTATATACCTATTATAGGATGACGATAGGATGAGGATGTGAGTTCCTCATCCTATCGTCATCCTTAACTATCTATTGAGCTTAGATAAAAAAAAAAAAAACTTTAGAAGGTCTTAAGGCTGCGTGTCACGTAACGTACAGCGTAGGAAATTCTGGTGAGGGAATCAATGTACAAAGTTTTTATATATTCCAATACTAGTAGATGCTAGAATCGTTGTGAAGAATGAGAAGGGTTTTATCCTTTGTATTTTGACTCTAGAGGTCATCTAGAGGCCACAATTATTCCTTCCTCATAAGAGTGTTAGACGCTGCTGTGTTCTGCTACGGATGTGCTAAGGGACATTTATACGAGGCGTTCGAATTTTAAGAGAACGATAATTAAGTGGCTTCAAAACCATCTGGGGTTGCAGACACTTATAATATGGACATACGTTTGCTACTAGTTATAAAAAAATCTTACTTTCCTAGCTTGTTTCTATAAAATGCGATACAAATCACTAACAACATTGCTTAATTACGATTTCCGCGAAAGACATTAGTAAGAAGTGTGGGATGCATCTAACGTAATTTAAAAGTTTATGGGCGCAGATATTAAACTGCATCTCTCAAGCGGCTAATTACTTGCTCTAATTAGAAAGTTGAAAGCTGAAGCAGGATTTTTCCATAATGTAGGTGATGTGTCATATATATATGTAATAGGACTTATAAATAAGCTTATCAAACTGGTTAATTTTATAGTAGATATTGTCTTGCTAGTTGTTTTTTACAATGTGGAAGTAACAACCATGAAGTTCAACTAATGGTAAGTGGCCACTGCCGCCCATGGACATAGGTAATCGACCCCAGATAAGATCAGTCTTACCTGAAGTTTGAATATCGATAAGTATATTTCGTACTACCATCTTTAAATAAATTACCTCCTTTATTTGTCCTAAATTAAAAACAAAACCGGGTTTTAAACTATTATTTAGTTGCGTTACTAACGTGACTGACCGAGCATCGAACCCGGAACTATGTGTCAGACCGATGGTGACTCTGTCATATCTCGTTTTAATGAAGTTGAATTATGATTGACGATGATCAAGCGAGACATATTAATAATTAATCTATGGGACTATTTGTATAAAAGAAAAGTTTTAATATAGCGTTCAATAATAAGCACTTTACACATAAGGATTCCAATTTACAAAGAGTAGTTCAACATTGTAACTTCGTAGAGAACAAGTATTGAACTTCGTAAATTAAATTTATCCTTCGGGAATCAAGCCTTAGGGCGGTATGATAGTCATTAGAAATACATTGGCCCTCAGAAACTTAGAAATAGCCTATCATAACTGATTATCATATTAAGACCCGGGCCACGTGGTGGAGCGGTCACCATACCGGTCTGACACGCAATGGGTTCAATCCCCGGCCAGCCAGAAATGTGAACGATGAGTTTAGATTTCTGTTCTGGGTCTGGGTGTTTGTGTATTCGTCTTTGTGTGTCTATAGCACCCACGACACAGGAGAAAATCCTACTGTGGGGCTATGAGTGTAGAAAGCGTTTATGTTTATGTTTGCATTTATACCGTGGAACCACAACCCAGGGAAGTTACATTTCGATTTTAAACACTGAGGTAGCGAATGAATATGAAGTGCATCAGATGGTATGTGGTCAGTATCGCCCATGAACGTCTTTAAGCAAACGAGCACGCAGTCTAACTGATGGTAAGTGGTTACTGCCGCCCATGAACATCTCTAAGAAACTTATATATTCTATATATTAACAGGGATTCTATATGAACTCGATCACAGATCGCCAGGACTAAGATGTTCGCCTCATACATAAGTGAGTCGATAATTACCAAAACTACTTCATTATAAACGGTTCTATCTGAATTCAATTACAGTTGTATTGTTCTGTTCAATTACAGTTGTATTGTTCTTCCAAGAATAAGAATGCTTTATATGAAAGCAGGCAATCACATTTTACCACTGCAATGATAGAACTCATTCACACTAGAAATCGGTCATAATTATAATAACGCTTTCTACACTCCTTCTACATGGGTGCCATAAACACACACAAAGAAGAATACACAAACACCCAGATCCAGAACAGAAATCTAAATTCATCATTCAGATGTCTGTCTGGCCGGGAATTGAACCCGGAACCCAAAGCGTGTCAGACCTGTATGGTAACCGCTCCGCCGCGCGGTCCTCATATTAAGTGTGGCGGTGGTACGTCCTCGACCAAACAATACCTTGGAAAATTTGGATTAACATACTTAACCTTATTAAGAGCGATATTTACGAGTGTTAAACAGTTAACTTACGAGGGTGTAGCGGTAAAATTTTATTGCGTCCATTAAAACCCTTTTACGAGTTGACACGATGTATTCCTACTTAAGCTTCCTTTAATTTACAAAAAGAATGACACAATTGGATACTAAATTTAACCATAAAATGAACTCTTTTCAACTAATTCATTTTCGAGGAGTACAAAAAATAAAGTGAGATAATAAGTAAATATGAAAGTAATTAATCATAATTCAGTACAAATGAAGTTTTGCAAAAAAAACTAAATAAACAAAACACATAAAATATTTTAAATTGGTTCACGTTGAAGCAATTAGCTTAAGACTTATTCTTACCACTATTTTATATACCTAATTTAGTATGATTAAAAGGAAAACGCTTGAAAATCTACCTAAAGCGAAGGATAGGGATAGCGTGGGTAAATGGAAGGCACTCGAATCAAACAACCCCTAACCAGCTCCCAATTTACGTAGTGTTTTTGAAAGCCGGACCTTTTAAGCACTTTCATTCAATAGCCCCTAATCCAATTGGAGTACTGACCACATCATTAATTTTCTACAATATCGCACCCTCAAAAAGCTTTGCTCCCGATATTTCAGAGAACTATTTATATTTCTTCGGTAAGCTAACAAAGGCTAACCATAAATAAAGGTCTCGCCCTGGGGGATACCGCCTTACTGCCTTTGATACGGTTCCTTTCTTATTTCGATGTGGTCCGGTGTTGCTGTATCGCTCGGCTTGTACTTACGTTTCCCATAAATCATTACCTGTCTTTGTCCGCGGTGAAAATGCGGAAGGAAAACATTTTGTCATCACAACAAAATTGTGAGATTTTTTTAGTGTCAACACTTTCTAAGTAAATAAATGTTAATAGATGAAATTATTGTAAAATCTATTTAATGATTATTTTGACTATATGATTCTGATAGGCACTATGTAAAGATACTAAGTTATAAAAAATTATACTTTTAGTATTACTAGAATTAATTAAGATTTCAGAAAACTTCATTTTTCATCCATACATTTTACTGTTGTTTGTTAAATCTTATTAATATTATGAATACGAAAGTTTGTGAGGATGTCTGTGTGTTTGGGAATCTTTTACGCAAAAATGAATAATTGGATTTAAGTGAAATTTTCCATACAGATCAACAATAAAAAGTAACGAATTACACATAAAAATCTTATAATATTTATTATGTTCAAGTGTATAATTATTAAAATATATATTAAAGTATTACCTTACTGTATCCAAAAGGTTTCTTAGACAGTTTGTAACAACATAAAATGCACCCTGTGTAGATTAATGATAACCGAAACGCGTATGAAATGGCGGAAATGGGTGTAAGATGCTTTTATCATAGCCTTAAGATAAACGCTCACTCACATATTTTATTATTGATTAATGAAGTTGTAGATTGTTTTGTTCTATGTGAATAAAGTTTAGTAACGGGTATATGGGGTCTTGGGTTTATTGCCGCGTAGGATTAAAAATGTTTATGGAAAAGTTTTGCATTACACAATTTATGACTTTATATTTGATCGTATTTTGAAGTAAAATACACTTGCATAAGCGAAGCATTGCGGCCTAGAAACTTACTTCAAACAAATAATTTCTTAGATATTATTCCAGATGTTAGGTTACTACGCTAGAGGTTAGTTTAGGTTACTACTTAGGCTGTTTGTTGAGTATTAAAAGTGGTCTTCATATCAATTATTTATTGTTTTTCGATAAAATATTATTTTAATAGCTTTAACTTTATAATATAATATTTTCTGGGACACTTTGGAATATGATAATACTTAATTCTAGTAGATAACATTAAACAATACAAAAATACAAGAACGAACAAAACTAAAAACAAAATCCAGAACTACTAAGAGTAATAAACAATCTAGAATACTATGCAACTAATATTACTATAATCAAAGTGCTTAGAAACTGTTCGGGAAGCGGAACTGAACTCGCCCAGGATACTTACCAAGTTAAACTCTGTAACTAAGATTGAATACATGTTTCCCGCGCAGTCATGTCAGCATCCCGCAACTATTTAACTCGATTTATACTATCCATCGTTATAAACGTGTAAGGTATTCTACAATTACCAACTCAACTGCTTAATGTAAGTTTAATTTAGAACGGTACCTATCTTAAGCCTACTCAATTTAATGTAATCCAGTGTTAATCTAATGTTATTTATGATATTTATTCCAATCAATTTAATGTAATCTAATGTAATTAAAATGTAAATTTATGACATATATTTCAATTCATTTAATGTAATACAATATAATTTGTCCGCCACTATTTGGCAAATGTGAGCTCAAAAAAATAAGTAATCGTAATCTTAATTTCAATGAAGTAATCTAAATTCCAATGCATTAATTTTATGTAAATTCTTATAAATCGTAAATTAAATAAAATTGTATATTCTTATCTTATATTTACTGTAATTGTGATCTGAATGAAATTATATTTTAATTTATTTGAACACCTCTTCTGTCAATGCCGTGTTCGCTTGTAATTGTGGGTACACAACCTTTTAAACTTATTTAAACTTTGAAATTTATATATGTGTATGCTACGTTGGTGAACCTTTAATAAATAAATATTGTAGCTGGTTAGAACCCTTTGTGGTTCAACTCCGGAAGAACCACCGTCATACCTATTTCTGCCTAATAATTGCTTTGGTTTAGTCTGAAGGGGGTGGCAACGAAGATGCTTATCTGTACGTACCAATTTAGTCCTCATCAGTAGCAACGCATATGTGGTCAACCTCAGAATAAAAATGAAAATAAAATTAACGGTAAACAATTTTGTTTAAAAAAACGTTATTTCAATAATAACCGTGCCGTTTATTCAACTGTGATGTTACGAATTTGAAAACATTATTAGCAATCATTTTAGTCCACTCTTAGAGGATGAACAGGAATTAAAATTATAGCCTATGTCACTTTCCAAACTGCGACTATTCTAATGATAAGTCATATGTCACAATCCGTCAAGCCATTTGGGCTGTAGCGCGTGCAAAAGAAATGGACATATATTACATACAAACCAACGTACATACATACATACGCTCGAAAACATTACCCTCCTACTGACGCAGTCGGGTAAAAAGCTAATGTTAATAACCTTAATGTTCAGTAGCAATGTTCTCGCTTGAACTCCCATGTAACACATGCCTCAGACATTCACATAGAACTTGGACCAACTAATTTAACTGCAATTTACAACTCGAGTTGAGAATTATGGGGAGTATGACTCAGTCAGACTGATTAAGAGCATCGCCTGCATATTGATTTGATTCGCTCAATGGCATTGTTCCTGAATGTATAATGACTACGATAGTTTATTTTTACACTCGACTATTATATGTGCTATTATCTACAATACTAGTGGCCGGATTGATGGTTCTTTTAAATGAAAGATCTACTCGTGTGGTCATATATATTATACCAAGTGGATATGCTCGCGAGATACTGCTTTATTGACATAAAACTAATTATTCTTTATTAACATAAATAAATTATTGGTTTTTTACAATTTTTTTTAAAATGTTACACTTTTCATAGGAATGACATTCTCAGTATTAAACACACTTTAGATTTTACGGACGATTTTTTTAAATATAAAATAGAAACCGACTTCTATGACACAAAAACAATAAAATAATTTTAATATAATACCGTACCGTATGTAATAACTAAATAAAAAAAGAAACCAATTTTTTTTTACTTAGTTATTACATACGGTAAAAGAGACGATCTCTAATAAATATTTAGTATCAGGGCATAACATAATATTGCTCAAATTATAATCGCGAAATGTTGTGAGGATGCATGTGTGTTTTTTACTCTTTCACGCAGAAACTACCGGTCGAATTACGCTGAAATTTAGCACACCCATACTAGCATACTCATTTTTTTGGTAAACATGCCGCGGGAATAAGCTGGTAAAAAATAAATTACTAAATTGATGTTTTTACTTGGTACGCTCATATAAGTTAATGATTTACATACTTACATTTATGATATGTTTATTCCTTAATGTTAAACATTAATATACATATGAGGCTCACTTTTATATGAGGCAGCAATCTTAGTCTTCAACAGAAACAACTTTATAACTTTAATCTTATAAATAAATATGTTTACTTCTATTCTCTATTGATACTTGTGAGGATTAGATTTGTAAATTAAAAGAACAGGTAAACTTATTCAATAAATTGATTGATACTTATCTAAATCTTGGTGCAATAACTCTTAAGATTCCAGAAAACATGTGACCTGGACAATCCCTGGATAAGATTGTTTGAACATAAGAAGGCTATCTCATTTTATGGAGTACTCATTACGTTTATCTGGCAGACGGTGCTATAGCTCCGTAAGAGCACTTATAGGAACAGTAGCTGATAAGCGTTTAAAAATACGTTTTCTTACCCTCAAGTGTTTTAAATTTAGTTTATGTAACATGTAGGGATCTGAAAGGTGGTAGCAGTACGATTCCGGTACTGGAGAGGTACCAAAATGACATCCATTGAACGTAAAGCAATTCATGCGTTTTGATTGAAGGTTTGACCATCTTAAACTTCAGGAGTTGCAACGCATCTGTGATTGACCTGTTATGTGTGGAGTTGGTTATAGATGTCCATGGGCGACAGTGATCATTTACCATCAGATAGACATGCGCGTTTGCTACTTCAATTTTATAAAAATAGGCTTACTTCAAAAAAGTATTTTAATTACATTACGTAAGTTAGCCTATTTACAGGATCCGTTTTAGTTAAATGATTTATAACATAACAATCTTTTCTGACACTTACTCGTATGATGAAATAGATTAATTCCTAAAAATAATTATGAGGAAATTACTGTAGAATTAACGAAAAACGTTTGCATGCAAATATATATTTCTTTCTTATAATTCGCTAACTTCGAAACGCTTCATGAATGTAGGTACGTTGTGATAAGCGCTGACCGTCATATTTAAATTTGGAACTTTAGCTATTGCTCAGCTAAGAAGTTTATACATGTTGATAGTAATACAATGTACGATAGTAATATAAACTCCTAATACTAAATAGTCTAGAATATATACAAAGGTTTTAAAGGTTAACTTTAGTTACACATAAGCATTAATTTATCGTAGGCTGTTATCTCTAAAATTAAATATTATGAAGTATTTCTTTAGTACCAAGCAAAATATAAATTTCATACACATTTTCTAAAATTGCTTACCTCGCGTATTCAAATGTAATCCACGAAATATATAATAAATAATATCTAACAACTCAGCATATGAATAGAATCCTTTATTCAAATATGTGATAAATGAGAGATACTGAATATCTCACATAGTTTGGAAAGTTATTACGAATTCAGTTAGGCGAGAAACATTTCAGGCAATGTTTCGTTCTCATATATGTTAGACGATAGCTTGAATTTACCTGAATTGTACCTAGGAAACAAGTTTGTTAGGGATTCATGTAATAGTTATTAATTTTAGAATACTTTCGACGGAATTAAATTCTGATGCCACTGGTAATAATCGCTTAGAATCCTAATTTAAGCTGCTTTTTTTTGAGGATGAGGTTTTACGAGTTTATGTATGTTTTTCCGTAGGTTTGTTTGTATGTGTATTTGTATGACGTATCATTAGATTCATCTCAGTTAGGCTATATAATGAAACAATAATCGCGCCTATAAATAAGAAAAGAAGGAGGGCAAGCGACTCCTGTCTATTACCACGACATTATGGATATCAAACAAAAGCTCGTATATATAGAATTAACCGTTTAAATATGTTATATCAATTAAGAGTCTATTTCTTTACTTCGTCTATATTTTGTACACATATTCGTTTAATGAACGAGCAACAAAGTTCGCAAGATCATAACTCATATCGCTATCTTCAGGAACTTGTACAGCGGCGGTCAAACCGTTTATTTATTGCAGTGATGTAATGTTTATCGTTAATCGTTTGGGAGCAAATATTAAGAAAGATCTATCTTGAACCACATATTGGAGTATGTGAAATTTTGCAAATATATGTAATACACAAATTACGCGAAGGACTAAAGGTGACATTACGGCTTTTTCAGTGCAAAAATAATCTTTCTTTATGATATCGTTTATCATTCGGTGGCAAAATAATTTGATTTCACAAAAAAGGATGTAAAAATTACACAAATAAAATCTGTGTCAAAGACATACAAGTTATTATTTCAGTGCAATATTGTATGAGACGTTGTGTATCTGGTTTTTTGTTAATATTTCTTATTTATAAGGGATGATAAATAAGATGGTTAGTAATTTGTTCAATCCCACTGCTGGGCTCGGTTGGGTTTCCTCAATTAGATTTTTAGTACAAAGTCAACCAAGCTGGTCAGGTGCTGAAAGGTTCTCATTTACAAGTCAAATATATATTTCAAGGTAAAAGGAGTATTTTACTGTAGGAGTACCACCACCACACCTTATTAGCATGAAGCAGTTCTTACTTTTCGGTGGAAACGTTGGCGTATTCCACCTGAGAAATAATCACCTGGATGATTATAGGCATGGATGGATGATAAGGTCGCATTGTAGACCTACACACACAACCATTGTACACCATTGTGTACCTATGTGTTACAAAAACTACTATTTTAGGCACCTATTTTAAGTATTTTGTATAGATACCGAATAGATAAGATACCGAAATAATATATTTTTTTGAAGGTGATGTCTCAGATGTTCAAAGGACACCAATGAGTCGCCTTTGATCACCTGTGATATCACCTGGGTGATCAAAGTGGAATACACCGTTTTACTCATTTTAGTATTTGGGGTGAACTCACGATGCATAATGCGATCGAAAATATGCTCTAGGCTAACTCCGCTTCCTAGTTTAATAAACTAAAATCACAAACTCGAGGGTATTATGTCGCTATCAGTTTAACTTATGCCAGTACACTCGAACCTTATTTATCGTGGCGTTCAACAACGGGGTTCATTACCTTCTAACAGAATACGTTAATGGAAAACGTTGTTTGCCTTCCTATTGTGTAAAGTTGAGTTTTCCCAGTAAACACCATTATTTGATGTTTATTTAGGTTTTATATATGTATTTATTTTTTATATATATGAAGTAGCAAACTAGCAAGCAGCCCACCGCGAGTCCAGCAGCACTAAGATGGTCGCCTGATATAAAAGTGAGCCGGCAACCACACCCTTCTACCGAAACGCAAGATCTGCTTTACGCTAGAAATAGGTGTGGCGGTGGTAGGTACTTTCCTAGTCAAACTACATTGGTTCTACGGTACGGTACGGGACCCACTGTGTGCCGCTACGCGGGTCGTCATACACACGAAAAACATTACCCTTGTTCTAATGGAGTCTGGTAACAACAAATATATCTATCTGATCGTATAAGGCTGAATTTTCGTTGCAAATTGTAGAATTTTGGCAAAGTTTGCTTATTGCTATAAATTACGACTGGTATATTGGAACGCCTCGTGTTTCATATTGTTAGACAAAAATGGAAGCTTTGAAGTTCAACCATGAAGGATTAAATAATAACGGCACACAAAGGTAATGATGTTTTTTTGATTTCAATATAATTCGAATTGAAGCCTTTAGGCTACCTTGTTAATCTCATTAACGAGAAATTTTGCTCATTAAAATACATACATTACGTTATTCCCGTTATTACATCAAATTATAATAATGATTGTTTCATTCGCTACATATTATTATGGATGAGCTAAACAGGATTTAGGTAGAAAAATGATTGGGTAGAGAAACCTAGAGGTGAACGGGGAGATGAACCTTTGACAACTTTTTTGAAGTTTCATGCGTATTACTAATTGATTTGTGTTTTAATGATGAAATAAAACATCGTGAGAAATCCTAAAGGAGAGTCAGAGGCCAGAGGGGTGTATATTTTATATATAAATGCTTATAATGCTGTTATTAAGTAGAAATAGGTGTGGCAGTGGTGTTCCCAGAGTCGAACCACAAAGAGTTGTACCAAAGCTAGAAACAAGTTAGGACAATAGGTTTGTTTTATGGTTTAGACACCCACTGAAGCTTTCTGATATTATACCCTTAAGAGGTTAAATATTTATATTAAAGTTTCAGGCAACAACAATTGTGTATTTAAATAAAAAATCTTGACGTTTAGTCAACCAATCCGCTATTGGCTAGCCTGGATAATGTGGCCTAATTCTTTTAATTTACATTTTAGTATAGATAGTAATTGGTTAATTATGGTGAAACAGGATTTCAATGAGAACGAGCATGATATTTGATTCTTGCTCAATTGTTCCAATTGCTCATCTACTAATTAAATAAGGTTTGCTTAATTAGGCCAAGTATTTCCTCAAAGCTCCTGAATTTTGCGGTCGGATAAAGATATAAGCAGGGATAGTAGAGAATAGACTTATAAATACATGTTACTCTTATATTTTCTTGATGATTACGATTATTTAGATTAGATTTTTTTTATATTATTTATTTATATTATAAGGTCATGTGAAATACAGTACGAAATTAAGACTTCAATTTTGAATATTATTTTCTATTTTTAACGTACACATTATTTGAACTTATTACATGTATTTATGAAAAATTCGATTTTTTTTACATTTCAAAAACCAAATAAAATTCTATGTAATTATGTTTACAAAATGTTATAAAAAATATAATTAATGAAAACACTCCTGAGCAATTTGCAAGTTCGTATTTTATTATCCACTGTAATATCTACACGTCTTTACTTGAGCTAAAATTAACCTATAATACTTCACTGAAGTTCGGTGTAAGGGTGGTTAATTGCGAATTTCGCTGCCCGAGTTTTGATTTATTCTGGAAATTTCGTTGTCAGAACAACTTCGCAACAACGTGCAATGTTCTAACGCAATTAAGCTTATTATACCTAAGTAAAGGTAATTTAGTAAGCTTTAGTTTAAACAAAGATTGTAGCTTTTTATGGTTGTTGAATACTTATCGTTGTTAACTTAGATAAGTGAAAGTATTTAAAAGTAAGCAGTCCACCTTTTTATCACATTGAAGAAGCAAACGAGCATGCAGCCTGATGGTAAGTGGTCACTGCTGCCCATGAACCTGGTTAACAACTTCATATAATACAGGGGTTATACCTGAAGTTGATCACAGATGCGTTGATACTCCCGAGGACTGAGATGATCGCGTTATATATAAGTGAGCCGGCAACCACACTCGTCCAACGAATCGCAAGAACTGCTTCACGCTTGGAATATGTGTGGCGGTGGTACCTCCCCGATCGAACTACACTGGTTCTACCACCTAGTATGCAGTCCAACTGATGGTAAGTGGCCACTATCGCCGAGTCTTGCCTGAGGTTAGCCACAGATGCGTTGCTATCTCTAAGACCAAGCTGGAACCTTTCGGATAACTATATCTTCATTATTATTTAGGCTAGAACACAGCAATGAAGAACAATGCTGTTAATAGGCGGATATAGGTGCGATGGTGGTTCCAGAGTTGAACCACAAAGAGTTCTACCACCTTTCGTTTAATTCAAGTAGTAGATTACAACAAAATTATATGTCTATTATACAATACAATTATTTCATCGTAATTAATGTTTATTTACTTTAATTAGAAATATTTCCAAATAAAATGAAAATAAAATAAATAATTCAATAAATAGGTTTTATAGCCATCCTAAATAGTATTTAAAGTTTTAATTTTAAATAAAATAACTTTATGATTTAAGCTGTGTCGTGTAAAACAGATAAACTTGATAAAACAATAATTACGGGTTAAAATAGATAACATTGTATTTCTTTTGTCACCTCCAACAATTTCGGATAAATGCCATAACTTTCAAAGTCCCACGATCCATGGAACCAATTAGCAACTATGACAAGAGAAATTTGAAACATTCTGCTTGAGTTACAAGTTAATACATTTAAGTAACCGATTTATCTTGACGATTGACGATGACAGGCTTGGTACTGATGAAAGCTAGCGAAGGAATTTGAGATGCTATCAGCATTTGTAATAAGTGATGGAGTGCTTTGCAGATGGTGCCAGGTTTTGCGGCTTGAATAGTATTTTATAGCTTCGCGGTTCTTTGAAATGCTTTCAAGCAAATGTTGAATTAAGATCAAGTATATTTTATCTACATGTGTATCATTGTATATTGTACTTATTTTGTGTAATCAACGATTTAGTTGTGTGACTAAATCCCGAGGGTTACGGCATATTATCCTAACGTTTATCCTTTTAATGTTAACGTTTTAATCTTACTAAGAGTCATTGATAAAAGTTTTGTGATTAAACCGATACGAATTTATTACGAATTTTGCAAAAGCTAGCGGTAATATACCATTATTGGTCAATTATTTATTTGTCCAATTAATATAATGTATGTAATAGAATACATTATATTAACTACTACATATTAAGGACCCATATTAATTTTAGTGTCTAATAATAGTTGCACTGTTGAAGGGTGGGGTAAGAGACATACTTATCCGAGGCATTCCAACTTAGTCCTCAGGGTTTGTAGGGTAGATAAGACTGATCTTATCTGGTGTTTATGCCACATGTCGATGGGCGGCAGTGGCCAATTACCATCAGGTGCGATGCACGCTCATTTGCTACTTCCATAGCGTAAATAAAAGTTATATACAAGTATACACACTCGAATAGGTGAATAAAAAAAAAACGTATAAAAGAAGTGCGATTCTATTTGTGAGTAAATTTCGAAAATTTTGCTAAAACTTTTAGCATCGTAAATCGCTACGGACATCGGAGTGAACTTTCAATGGTGGTGTTGATAGCAGGAGATTTGTGCCTGATTTATTGGTCTCGCACCTACCTTGTTTCTCGGTATAAGATACTTTGGTAATACTAAAGGGTTTTTGAATTGATTCACACAGTTATTTTGTTTACGCTTTGTTTTTTGTTTTTCTGTGGGGATTGTTACTGTCTACTGCGATATTGGGATATCACGGGATATACGAACGCACTGAGGACGTTATGTTTTTATCAGAGATTATTCGCATCGCGTCGCTTGATTAGTGATTAATACCGATGCATGGAGTACAATAATTATTATATTATACCTGATATACATAAGTATAGGTATATTACTTTATATAAAAATAATTAGTCATAAGACGACTCATTATTACACGTAGTTTTAACGATATGGTAATAGATTTAGCGGTTTCTAGTAGGTTTTTTATTGCTTACGAAGTTAACTGAACACAGTAAGTTAAAAATATAGTTACATAACATGAAAGTACCTGCTTGACCGAGCTTCGTTCGATTTTTCTCCAAAAAAAAAACATCTATACAAACAAAGCTCCATATAATATCGAGTGGAAAGATTTTTTTTTACATTTTTACCCCGCGTTGCCCTAAAAATCATGGCATTTAAAAAGCGGGTTTTTAAATGCCTATATCTTGAGAACCGAGCTTTTCTCGGACCTGGAACCATGTAAATCGATTTCTTGAGCCGAAGAACCCCTAATCTCGAACTGTTCGTTAAAATATATTCGATATTTTAACTACCACTTCTCGTGAAAGTGGTGTAAGTGATGCGTCATAATTCATTATACTAAACTATTGTATATCTCTAATGTTTGAAACTCGTCAACGGCTGCCAATAAATAACATTAAATAACAACGAAACCGACTTTAAGACATCATAAATTGTTCTCGTTTAAAGCAACATTTGTAGCCCTTTATAAACGTAACCTACATCCTTATTAGAAATGCTATTTAAATTTATGTGTGCTTGTCTATATAATTTAAAAGTTTCTACGCGTTTTGCGTATGCATGAGGATAAACACAGAACATTTCGTTACGTGTAATTTATTGCGACAAGTTAATTCACACGAGAAATTTTCGGCTATTTTATTTTCACCCCGTCGACAGGGTCTTAACGTGGGTGTTTTACATATAACAAATGGTAGGTATATATACCTAGTAACTAAATAGACCCCTAATGTATATTTCAATAGGGTTAGCCTTTATCTACAAAAGACTTCATTGCTCACTTACATATGAGTTGACAATCTAGTCCTCGGGAGTGGCAACGCATCAGGTTAAATCCTTCATTTATATGAAGTTGGTTACAAGTTTAGGCAGTGATAATTTACTATCAGATAAACTGCATGCTAGTTTACTATTCTAATCTTTTAAAACACTAGCTGCGCCACGCAGTTTTGCCCGCGTTTATTAGAGAACAATCTATTTAAAACAAACAAACATAGCGTGATGTTAAATAAACATGGCCTAAGGCCTTCCACGATAAGTTTAATATTTAACACATTTTTTTTTTCAATTCGAAGCAATAGTTCCTGGGATATACGCCTTCAACCAAACAAACTCTACTACTTTATAATATTAGTATAGAAGTATAGATAGTATAGACTAGGATAGATAGTATAGATTTATTGCTGGTTAGCTCGGCAAAGCGTATCACTTAATAAAAATCAATATTCATAGCTGTTTTATGTAAAATCTTTAGACTAATACAATTTGACTAATAAAATACTAGAGTCTATTGTGTTACATTGTCGAAGGTATTAAGGAATGTGTAATGAAGTTCAAGGTACGCGTACAATGTGATTTGCAAATGAAATTACCTGATTCTGTATCCAGGGCGACAAATTTGCAAGGCTTTTGTCGTTTTTTCTAAGATCCACGAAAATTTGCTGAGGAAATGAAAATTATAATCCAAATCGTACGTAACCAAGATAATATATCTTCAATTCCACGATTTTTTTACATACAAAATTAGGTCGACGGTTGTTATACACAATGTGTGTGTTTTTTTTATTTTGAGATGACGGCTTTTATAAAAAAATAGAGAGGTTTAGGCCATAGTCTATGGGGCTGGTAAATCCGTATCGATAGGCTTCATATAACTTGAGGATTTTTTAAAGAGATCCGAGTTTTTCACCCACTACATTTCACACCTTTACTGATGTTTATTACTAGCCAATTATTTGACATGTATGACACGATTCTTAATAATATATTATCTTGTTTCAGGTATGTACACTACACATGTATATGTTAAGGTATGTTACTATACGTCAAACCTACGGATTACAATATCAAACGATTATAGAGCGTCTTTGGTGCATTGTGGTAAGTGAATTGAGATTACATAATTGACATTAGATATTAAGTTGGTATGGATATTTGAAACTAAGTGTTAGTGTGAAGCCTCTAAGAATATCCTCTATTATCCTAGTCCTTGGTACTAAATAATTACAAATTTAACTATGAAGCGTTCCTTACAAGCGTCTATTGCTCTAGCGTCGACGTTCAGCGATAAAAACAGATGTAATTTTAGACCACGAAATTACGCTACAAATTTAGGGAAGTTTATCAAAATTCGCTGGCACTTGCCGCTCCAAGTGTATGTTTCGTGGCCAAGCGGTAAGAGTTCATCCTCTTTACAAGCTTTTATTTGACTTGCCCATTTAGTTCGTTAGAATGTAAGGGTCAAAACCTACGACCAAATTTTAAATCAGTTAACCCTCGACGATTGAGCTGAAATTTTGTATACACGTTTGGTTTGGATAACAAGACATATAATAGACGTTACTAATCATGTAATCCAATTTGCGGACTAATTATATATTTTTATCCAGCCAATGGTATGGGTATTGAGTAAGAGGTTTTGCCGAGAATGATACAAATACTTTTTTATTTTACTGTTAACATTAATTTGTTTATTTCTATTAGTAAAGG
>DWNE01003139.1:0-17278 GCA_018249875.1 Cecropterus toxeus | reverse complement strand
TAATATTTAAAAAGTAAATTTAGAAATTTTTACGAATACAAATTTTATCTAAGGTTATGGAATATAATTTATTTTTGGAATAAATCAACATAGTACCTCCCTACTGGATAATAACACAAAAAAATTCAAACCTCATTTTCAATGTACTTTATTTACTTGTTCTTAAGTAGGTTCCCTTGTTACTTCCTACTTTTAGAAATTTCTTCGAAATTTCTACGTGAATAATTTAATGCAAAAATAATTAAATGACTAGTCAAAAGTAAGTATCGTTTCGCATTTATATCTATACATTTATTTCCTTTCATTCCTTATATAGAATTATTAACTGTCCATGTAAGTAGAGAGTCTATTTCTAAAAGAAATTCACCAATCTTTCTTAAGGACCGTCCTTTGTAACTATTTAAGTATCTTATGCCTCTTTTGCAATTACTTCAAGGATATAAACGGATTTCTAATATGGATTTTCTTCCTATTTAGTCATTTCCCTTATATGATCATAATTAGATGATTGTGGTATTACGACCTTCGCTTTATCTGCTTCTCTATGGAATTCTTATGAAAATAAGGCGTTTCAAATGTCAGGTATAAGTCCTGGGATAATTGTATCTGGTTTATTATCGTAACCATTCATGGCATAGCATCCGACATTCTTGTAAACATTATTACCATTTGATCAAGAATAAGTAGTACAGTTATTTTTATGACATAAATAGCAAATAAATAGATCTTCCCACGTTGAGTAACCACTGTTTAGCGTTTGTGTAAAGAGGCATTTAACGTAGCAGAACAGTGATAACCTAATTGTTAAAATTTGGCCTCAATCAAGGGCTTGAGGTACCATTGAGTTTTCTAAATTGATTTGCGTATTGGAAATTAATTGTCGCTATTTTATAGCATACGAAAACAGCATAAGGAAATCTAAAAGGTCTCTGAAAACATCTCAAAGTCGTGTGAAGTTTATTAATTCGCCCTTGGTCAGAGCGGTGGATTATGGTCTATAAACTTTCTTGTTTTGAGAGACGACCCTTGCCCAGCAGTGGGACGTTATTGGACTGACGAACATAGACAAGTGCGGTGGCAGACACGTGTCATGACAGACAAAACAATATTCTTGTGTACTGATGTAATTATGTAAATTGTACGTATATTGATGTAACTATGTATATCTATTGTAAAAATACTCAGCAGTCACAAGCAGTGTCTTTTAAAGCTGCATAGGAAAATATGTTTTTGCGTAACTAAAAATACATAAACCAGACCTAACCAAGACTACACCAACCAGAAAGACAGGTTTTGTTGTCATAAATAAACCTTAAATCACGATTGAATTTTGGTTATCGATTTTTTTGCAAACAAGCAACTTCGCGAATCAAATCATTTTACTTAAAAGTATTTTTCTAAATGAAACGGCCAAACCTAATCAACGATAAACATGAGAAAGGAGTAACAATGTTAAACATATTGTAATAAACAACGCGACTGCTTAATTAATGTATGTTTTGTCAAGCAAATATTTTAATACAGTATTACATTTAAAAGAAATAGTCTTTAAAATAATCCCTCCCTTTTTCGTCCATTTGTAGGCACCATTTATAAAAATTATATAGCCTCCAACCAAATTCAATCTCCAAACTAATATGATTTTAATAATCACACAAATATACATTTATTCAAATACACATATATATACACAATTACGTTTGCAAATATATGCTCGAAAAACTTTACCCTCCTTCTAACGCACTCGGGTAATGATGTGAAAACGATTATTCGTACCTGTATCAAAGATCCGTGCGACAATTCCAACAGGCACACATTTCGAAGAATTCTCGCTAGACGATAGACAAGAAACCATACCGACAAACTTAAATGCTGCTAATTACCCTATCATACCCTACATTACAATCCAGAACCTACACTTTGCCTATAAAGGCGTCATTATCCCCGCTAATTAGTTAAAGATAATGATCATTATCTGTAAGCAAATGTGTCAGAGGAACGGAAGTCTATCTCCTTACCATATCAGTTCGGATTTAATCCGAAGTGACAAACCAGAGTGTGTAATAAGCGTCGGTGGCATAGTCGTCTAATGAACACCAGGTAACAATGTTGGGAATATAGGTCTTTATACTGAGAAGATAGAGGCAAATGTTGTGTGAGCTGAAAGGAATGCTTGGAAAATAATCGACAAGCCTGCCTTTTTATATCACTCCAGTTCCATACAAAGTAAAAGCCTGTAGAGGTTATTAAGTTTGAACAAAGTTAAATCTAGAATCCTTTGGGTAAAGGTATTACAACTCGATAAATTAGTGGTAAAGCTGTATACAATGTAGTAGCTACAGATGAAAATACATATGTCTAGACAGTGATAGCCTAATGCTTGGAACTCGGGCTCTTAATCGAGGCTCCGAGGTTCGAATACCAGACACTACTGATTATTCTTTTAGTTTGACGTAATGTGACAACACGAAGTGCTAAATTCTTCTTAAGAATGCTATTTTTATCGGAACTATGTACTCCTATGCCTTGTTTGCAAATAATAAAGGATAAAAACGGATTTCCAGTATTGAAAGTTTTCTCCCTATTTAGTGCTAATAATTCTACAAACTGTATAGTATACGAAGTATAGTCTACGATCAATAAAATTGGCAAAATTGTATAAATTATAATTTAAAAAAGGATGGACAGCTTAATGCGATAAAAATTCAGAAAGCTTTCATCACAGACAACCTGCCAAAAACTGGTTGCTGAAAACTTTTCCTCTATTTCTATTTTTAAAAACTATATACCCTATGTCACTAAGAAAACTGAGATGATTCTAATGACACGTCATACGTCACAATCCGTCAAGCCGTTTGGGCTGTAGCGCGTGCCAAAGAAATGGACATACAAACAAACAAACATAAATACGCTTAAAAACATTATCATCCATCTGACGCAGTCGGGTAAAAAGTTTATTGACGACGAAATGTTTCATCATCTAAGATCGGAATAATTGAATAAATTTTAATTTACTTTGAATAAGTCAGATAAATTGACCAATGATAAATAACCTACTTAACTTTTTCTTACAACTGCCAAATTGTAATCCTATTTAAGTTCGGCCACAGGTGTGTTGCCACCGGGGACTAAGTGGGAACGTCAATGAAACTGAATAAAAGTTTTTACACATGTTTAAAGCTGATATCCGTTTACAATATGTAATAGGCTAATTTTAAGTATTTTTTTCATCAATTATTGTTTGCAAGTGAATGGTTTACTTATGAATGCTGCAGCCCATAGGCATCTTTAAGCAAGTTCGCATATAACAAGGGTTCTCTTTGAAGACAGTCAAAAGCGTTTCTTGTTCAAAGTATTAAGATGGTCGCCGGCAGTAAAGTGACCTAGCAACTTGACCTTAAATCAAAACGCAAATACTACTTCACGCTGGAAAAGTTGTGGCTGTGGTACCTTCCCAGTGGACCATCCTCGTTCTACCACCATGCACTTAACATTCGTCTTATTTCTGTATAGATAACACTTTTGAAACACGTTTATGCGTTCCCATTATTATTGCATGAACAAACTTTTTTCATTACCCATTAAAATAACTAAGTGGATTTAATAGGCTTAATGTGATTGTCGATACCTCGAACCACGGTAATGAGGAATTTACTAAGAATAAAAACGGTTTTATAATGCGTGCCGACAAAAACTAACGGATATTTCAAGTATGCACCGACGGCGCCGTAGGAGCAAATCTTAATAAGGTCCTGAACACACACACATTAGCTCTTTGTAGGAGCATGCAGTCCATTTGATTTATTAGGCACTTCAGTTCATGTATAAAAAGTATCACAAAGAAAAAATAGAGCCGCTGAGTTTCTTGCCGGATCTTCTCAGTTGAGGTCATCTTCCGACCCAGAAGTATAAGTAAAAATACTGTAAATGACAATTTGTAAGTGCCCCCGTAGGCCTGTACAAAAATAAAGACAATTCAAGAAAGACAAGAAAAAATAAAGACATTTCATTTCATTTATAAAAATGTCTCCAAATATTTGTTCGTAATATGATGTAGCAAACGAACATGCCGCTCATCTGGTGGTAAAAAAATACTGTCGCCCATGGACATCCGTAAGAAACTTCCTATAAAGAATCTGTCTGATGTCGATCACAGATGCGTTGCCACTTCCAAGGACTAATACAATCGCTTTGTATTTGTATACGTGAGCGGGCAATCACTCACTTCCAGCGAAACGCAAGAATTGATTCAGAAGCTAGAAATGGAAGACGATATATATCGATATCAGTGTAGTTCTACCACCTTGTAATCGAAGAATAATTGAATAATATTAGGCATATTTATTTATTCACTGTTGTTCAGTTGTTTTGCCATACCTAAAAAATTGTCATGACATATGATATCTCTTACAATAATCTTCATAGTTATCTGAGGCATTCCTATATAACTATATAACCTCTGATCTTATCTGTGGCTATGTGTGCGATGAAGCTAATCTTATCTTGGGTTGATCACAGGTGACCAGGGGCGGCAGTGGCTACTAAACATCAGATGGACTGCACGCTCGTTGGCTATTTCTATTTTATGAAAAAAAAAAACTCACATTATTATCGTATCTGATCTCATTTCGTCTAATCTTATTTCCTCTGATCTCATTCTCATGGAAAACAAGCGAGATGCCGTTTAATTATAGTTATTAACGTATTGAGAACATTGTGGTCAGATATTTATTGGTGCCTATTTGTATCAACGCCGGAAACCACTTTTGGTTCACCGCAAGAGCTTACATTAATTTGTTGGGTTTGTAATTAGCTTGTTTTTGCGCATTTTTGTTCCCACATTCTGTCATAAGGAGGTTAATGTTTATCGAGCATATTTATGTATGCATGTTTGTATGCACAGAACACAAACATAAACACACATACATACATACAGTATGAATTTACGTATTAGCGTTCGTTCGTAAATTGTAATGCATGCCAATGAAATGGACATACCATTTCATTGGCATGCATTACAATTTACAGCCTAAACGTCTTGTCGGATTGTGACATATACGAGTATTATATTATTAGAATTAGTTCAGTTCGTCAAGACGTTTGAGCTGCAGAGCGTGCCAAAGAAATGGGCTCACGTACATAAGTGCAAACATACATACATAAGCACGAAAGTCATTATCCTTCTGATGCAGTCTTTTAAAAAATGTATTGACAAAAGTAATAGTTCCAAAAATTTTGCTACCTATTTTGAAATTACGGCACCTTCAGTTGCATCACAACCAAAACCCTATGCTTATCAGAACCAGTCACCAATATCCCATTGACTAGCCACGACTTAATTACCATTTCTTACAGATTAGTTTCTGACAGGGAGCACACGCCACAATCCATCAAATCGTGCTTGAACGGTACATTTGTATTTATAACACCACGAACTTATAATTGATTGCTTGGAGTTCAAACAATGTCAGATGCGATTGGGTAAACTTTATTGTTCATGGACATAGCCAACTCAAAACAAGAGGATAGATTTAAACTATCTAAAAACTATAGTTAACTGTAGACTGTCGCATTTATAGTATTAGTAAGATTTTATCTATTAAATTTAGACTACTGTTCAAAATGGGTCCATCTGATAAAAATCCTAATATTGATTCGTTGGTGATTAAGGAATAACTGTAATGAAAAAAAAGAAAAATGAAAAAAAGCTCTCTATTAAGATGAATTGATTATAGAGAAAAAAACACAAATCTGTTGAATTTCAATCGAGATCATTTTCCGTTTTGATGGGGGGAGAAAAAAAAAAGTGCAACTAACAAAATTTATAACCTTGCCTTGCCTTGCCTTGTAACCGCCTGTACAAAATAAAGACATTAAATTGTTTAAATATTGTTGTCCTAGAATAAGACTTCTTTATCCTTTTGAGCATGTCATAGATTAAAGTGAAACCAGAAGATAAAACAAAATCATAAAGTATTAATCGCAGTTACGAAAATATAACCAAGGTCACCGATGAAATCGTTTAGACTCTATGTTTTGTCTTAAGTCAATCAAGACAAGAAGAATATAAATACATATAATAAGAAGAATATATAGGTATCCATAAAGTGCAAGGAATCGGTTCAGTAGATAAAAATCTAATAGACATCAGTCAAGACAAACAGGATATAGATATCTACGAACCGCGAGATAGTCGAGTTAAAGACAACATAATCGAGACAGTACACAAAAAGCAACCTTTTCAAGAAAAGGAAAGTCCAGACATAAATCGAGACTAAACTGAAGCTTATGAATTTTAAACGATCATCTCGGTCTAAAAACTAGACGTCGATACAGTTTCGAATGAGACGTGATCAATCATTTGGTTGAGCTTGACAGGTAATTGTATCATGGACTGTTGATCGACGGCGTGTGCTGATGAAATATTGTAAGATAATCTTTTAACGAGAAAATTAAACATTCGTACTTAACTCCGTTAGTGATAAGTGAAATAGAGTGGATTAATTAATTAGCCAAAGTTTAAGTAAATTAAATCGTGACTAATTTCTTGTGAAGTTATAATTATGTATAAGTTGTTATAGCGACTTGATTAATGATTACATTTGCCTAGTGATTTTGTAGCTTTGGTTTTCTAAAGCTTATACTTATTAGACAAATGTTGGTTTTCAAGGAATTTATGATAACAAAATCTTAGGATAATTTAACTAAATTTCTTAGGTTATACGTTAGGTCCCATTAATGAAATTTCGGCGTGTGACGATAGACTTTCAAATGATTAAGGCGTTCAGCATTTCTAACCCTAGATTCGCTAGTATTCTGAGGTAATGCATCAACTCACTGGACCTAAGAAGGCATAAGCCTCATAGCATCCCTGACACTGGTTCCGTTAGCATTCTGAAGTAATATATCTAACTGTAATTGCTATCCCGAAAGTCCTCAGATTTGAATCCAGGATTTATTAGCCCTAGTTCGTATTATTAGCTTATTATATCAGTCAGACGGTCGAATTAGCCCTTTCTTAGACAACGATACACAAATCTTGGATATACGACGGCTTTACTCTCCAAGTGACTATTGCCACACAAATACGTTGATTCGTTTACTACACAGAATTTTTGACACCGAGTTGTCTCGAGTTAACACTTGAGTAGACGATTACTTTTATTCAAGTAACTCGAGTTGTAAAGAGTCCCATCGCTAACAGCATTCATCATTATCAACACGTTCCTGTTTGACTCCTGGTCAATTGTCTAGAATGAGGGTAACAGTTATAGTCTAAACCATCGCTAGCCATCATAAGATCATTTTAATATGTTACAGATACTCACCATTGGCGGTTATTGAATTTCTGTTTGCTTATATTTCGACCGAGTTACATGGATCGTGGACCCGGCGAAACCGGCGAAAATATCAGCCTAAAATCATATAACTTGAGATCAGTAGATCTTATTTAACTTTGAGTTCTCAAAGTTATAATAACACTGACCTTTTGAGGTAAGTGTTGATATCTTTTATGCATATAAAAATAAATACGTCTGCGATTAAAATCCTGACCTCCAAGAAAGCCAGTTTTCAAAATCGTGTTCTTCTGCGTTACATTTAATTAATTCGCAAATTGATAACATATTATGGAATGTTTACTAATATAATCGGATTACTACATGTTGAAGTAGGTCGCAAACATTACGAGTGGTATGTTAGATCTAGACAAGATGTAGATCACTTGATCTTACAATCTACCTACTTGCTATTTTAGGCAAGCTTTAGGGGCTTTGATGATGTTGGAACTTGGCCTTTCGATCGAGGTAAGGAGGTTTGAATCCCAGATTTTTCAAAAATTATGTGCGTATTAGAAATCAATTATTTACCAGTGGTTATGGTAAAAAAAAAACATCATGAAACTTACACATCTGAGAGCTCTCTAAAATATTAATGTAGTAATTAACAAAATGTTAGAATTTGGTTAAAATTTATTTTAAAGAACCTTTATATACTTCTTAAGGGAAAATCTATGTCATCTATTTTTTTTTATACGTCCTATTAAATCAGATGAGTTTCAGTATAAGTGGGATGAAGATTTTGCAAAATCAAAGATATTTGTTCTGATTGTTAAAATTTTATGTTTTTGACTTCAGTGACTTAACCTTTCTCATAATTAGTAAGTGAATCAGACGGTCAGTCAGAAGAAGAAAACCAATGAATAAAGATTTCTAATAAGTTACTTAAAACCAATTTTGAGTATTTTCAATGATTCTCTAACATTTAACCAACTAATGTGTTCCACATAACGTGAACATGTGATAGATGTAGATTACTTAACTTTACCTCCGGTCTTAATTACTAATTACAAACGGGTACGGCCGCTCCCAAACGTATGCACGGATAAACTTACAAAATCGAGTATTAATACTTTTAATTAAAGTGCTAGTGGGTCCTACATTTCCGGGTTTAAGAAACAGTCCTAGATTTGAAGTTTTGTTAAATAAATTATTGGATGTATTTTTTTAATCGACAGTGTCAGAAGGAGGGTAATGTTTTTCGAGCGTATGTACTCAGGTTTGTATGTATGTACATATGTATTTCCATTTTATTGGCACGTGCTACAGCCCAAATGGCTGTGACATATGATATATCATTAAAATCGTCTCCGTTTGCATAATGTCATACTCATACTTTTTTTCCTTTTTAATGTTTTTTTAATGTAGAATTTTTAATGTATCTGAATTTGGCGTGTTAATTAGTGTAATTAAATTATAAGTGTTGTTCTAATTAACAATAAATAAATAAATATTATAAAATTTTAAACTTGGTAGAACCAGTGTAGTTCGACCAGGAAGGGACGAGCGTAACACCTTTTTCTTGTACGAAGCACTACTTGCGTGAGGTGGAAGGGTGTGGTTGCCACTTAAATCTGATAAAAAAATCTGGAGATACGAGTTTTACAAAATGTTCTACCACTTTGTCCCACAAACTTCGTAAATCATGGCCGCCATGATCAAAGTACCGCTAACCATTAGCATAATCTCGGCACCGATGTCGATTCTATATGATACCGGTCCATCGATTACCGTACACTTTCGATTGTCGAATGCCACATCAATTACATAGGAGCTTGTTGACCAATGTTTTGACAGCGTTGATTTTAGCACTTGGAGTTATCTGATGACGTGTGGTTCAGTAGAGCTGGGAAATATCTTTATTTCTAGTTTGTTTGGTTTTCTTGAAGTGGTTGTAAGTTTCGTACGGTTCTAAAATTATTTGTAGAAAATTTTCAAGCAATCTTTTTTTTGTTTTCATAATATATTTTTAATTCAATTCAATTCATTTGCAAGGTAAAGGTTGTTTGTTTGTAAGTTACATTTTCATTGATCGCTTATCCTAACCAATAAGGTATGCAAATACATTAATAATATTTGTTACTCAAATCTGAAATTCGTTTTCTCCGCGTTCCCTTATCAGTTCATCTATTTCACTTTATATAAAATAGTAGAAATGTTCGGCTCACTTATGAGGCGACTATCTCGGTCTTCGGGAGTAGCAACGTATCTGTGATTGACTCCAGAACTGCTTTACAAATTCCTTACATGTCCATAGATGTCCATGGGTGGCAGTGGCTTCTTATCATCAGGTGGACTGCATACTCGTTTGCTACTTCAATGTGATCTCTGACCTGAGTTTTTAACTTCGCTATATCTAAAGTCAGAGTTAGATCGCGTTAGTGTGTTTTTTCCACACCCTTCAGAGCTTAGCATTGGACACTGCTCCCATAAGGCAGAATTAAAATGGCCTTACGTTATACATAAATAAAATTAATCTCTACATACTTTGTCCTTAACGTCAGTCAATAAGTAAGTTGCCTTAAAAGTTTAGGTATCGCTAGTATGTAGGTCAGTTGTCATGGCCCTCATTGGTCAGTTGCTGGCGAGTGGCGGCCAATCGCGATTCGTCATACGACAGCTGTCACTTACGAGATTAGTTGCAACTTGGGCTTGTTGATGGGATTTGTTTATTGCAGGTGGTACTTAAAAGTAGTTGAACTGTAATCTATACTAATATATAAAATGAAATGGTGTGTGTCTGTTTGTTAATCAATGACGACCCGTGCGGCGGAGCGGTCACCATACCGGTCTGACACGCGGTCCCGGTCCCGGTCCCGTTCGATCCCTAGCCAGACAGAAAATTGAATGATGAGTTTAGATTTCTCTTCTGGGTCTGGGAGTTTGTGTGTTCGTCTTTGTGTGTCCATGGCACCCACGATACAGGAGAAAATCCTACTGTGGGGCTATGAGTGTAGAAAGCGTTATAATTATTAATCACGCAAGAACCACTGGTCTGATTTACTTGAAATTTTGCATGGAAGTAGTTTATTTATCTGGACAACTTACAGACTAATTCGGTTTCGATATTTTGCACTATTTAAAGATGGCGACTTCTATGTCCCGTAGCGAAGTGCGTGTACTCTAGGTAGTAGATTAATAAATTCAGATTGTAGATTAATGATACATACGTACAGAACGCACAGAATGCAAATGTAGATTAATAATACATACCTATCATAAAAACTTTTATAGTCAAGCTATAAAGCACTGAAGAGTTACCAGGTTAGGTTATTTAGGTTTTGTATTCTTCTCAGATTACGACTACTGAGTAGACTTAAGACTATTTAATTTGATACACATATCATAGAGAATAGTAGGAGTCTACTAATCATCATAAATACACATAAAAGTCATTTATAAATCATGCATTTACATCCAAAGGTAGTCAAACATACTAACTATTCGGTTCTGGCTAACTGGTTTAAAATTCCGTTTTTACATTTTACCCGAACGTTTTACTAACAAATTAATAATCTTAGAAAAAAGGTGTACAAACCGGATTTATCTCATCTTATACTAGGAGAATCGGATTAAAAGACTCAGAAATTGGTCAACAAAAAAGTTATCTTAAAGTTTTTTTTCTTCTAGTCCGTATTTTTAGAAACAAATGATAATGCTTTGATAGGCTCTTCATTTCTAGAAATGCAGCTTAATTACTATTTGATATTGTACAAATGGAGTTCTGATTGTAGTAATTGCACAGCCTCGTATATATGTCCCTTAATCTACCCTTGAAGGGTATCCAAACACAGCAATTTCTAACACTGCACAAAAAGGTGTACCTACTATTAACTATACTAATGTCATAAATAAAATACCAAAGAAACAGATGTTTGACGTGTATTTCAGACTAAATATAGCCTTAAATCGCTATCAAGGTACTGTGATATCATAACTTGCGGTCACCGGGCCCATAGATCAATGATCGATAGATCATTAGGGCGTGATCGATACGCGGGTTGCGCGTGCGCTTCATACATTATTCAATTTCAACTAACTTGCTCTTGTCTGTGGTTTTGTGTAGAATTCTATGTCAATGAGTATAGGTATATTTTTTACCCGATCCAATGAGTATATGTTATTCGAGCGTAAGTATGTGTGTATATATGTGTGTATGTATGTAAGTTTGTTTGTATGTACATGTGTCCATTTCTTTGGCACGCGCTACAGCCTAAACGGCTTGACGGATTGTAAAGTGTGACATATCATTAGAATCGTCTCAGTTTACGTAGTGAATTATGCTATAATTTTTTTAAAACTGGCGCCTGGAAATAGAGGAAAAAGGGGAGGAGTAACTTTTTTCACTATTACGACAATATGGGTTTGCCAGGTGGTAGAACCAATGTAGTTCGACCTGGGAAGTACCACCGCTACACCTATTTCTAGCGTGAAGTAGTTCTTGCGTTTCGGTGGAAGGGTGTGGTTGCCGGCTCACTTTTATATAAGGTTAAATATAAAACACGTGCCAAAAAATGGTCATACATACACTCATAAAATATTCCCCACCTTCTGACGCAGCCTGGTAAAAACCTATTTAAAATCACCTGAAAATCTTATCTAAGGGTAACGTTCAACGCTCCTATGGTCGCGTAGGTTCCTCTGATTCAGCGTTAAACAAAGCGTGGCCTCTCACTAAGCTCATTATGTCCAAGTCGTGACTATAAGCCGTCCATTGCAATGTCGGTATCAACTATGTCACATTATAGAACTGGTATTACGATGCATTCAGTCTAGATCAGTGGTTCTCAAACTTCACACCGAATCGTAGATATGTAGGAACGAATAGACGTCTGGTATTTAGACACCTTGTTATCGGTAAAAAAAGCTCACTCATGTTGAACTCGTAAAGGAGCAACCAGTCCACCCGATGGTAAGTGGTTACTGCCGCCCATGGACTTTTGTAAGCAAACTTCAAATAGCACAGGTTCTATCTGAAATCGATCACAGATGCGTTGCTACTCCCGTGGACTAAGATAGTCACCTCATATACGAGTGAGCCGGCAACCACACCCTTCCAGCGAAATGCAAGAATTGCTTCACGCTAGAAATGGGTGTAGCGGTGGTACCTCCCCGGTCGAACTACACTGGTTCTACCACCTGACAGGGTTCTCTGGTGCAAATTCAATACCCGATAGGTGATAATTTACCATCAAATCAGTCTGTTTTAATTAGCATTATCTTAACAAAGCTTTAGATTAGAACAAATACATAAGTCAAATACATAATTATTCTGATCGCTACATAGTCAAATACTATTTGAACATTGGTTTGCAGTAACTAACTGTTTATATAAAAAAATAACAAGAAATAGAAACCGACTTCAAAGTCACCAAAAAGCAATAAAATAATTTAAGTATATGTTGGTTTCTTACATACACAGCACATAGAACTTAGTTCTGAAGTCTGCGCTCGACCTATTTTGTTAGATTACAACGACGAATCTGTCTTAAAAATACAGACGAATTGAGAACCTCCTCCTTTTTGGAAGTCGGTTAAAAAGTGGCTATTATTGTAACATTTATATTTGTTTTTCATTATTACATAATTAATTGAGGTAATAATAACCGTTTCACCAATTATAACAGTAAAAAGCCTACGCAATGTTAATAAAAGGCATTTTAGCCATAATTTATCGAAATCATTATCTGTAAATTCGGTTTTAATGCAAACGAATAAGCTTGTACGTATATATATAAAAATTTAATCGTTTTGTCCGGATCGTAAACATCAAGTTATATTAATTTATGATTAAAAAATAACTTGCCCAATGGATTCTCGGAACTCGTTAACATGGGTTACGGGACTGAATTTAATTTGAACTAGCTAAACCTCGCGGTTTTACCCATATGAAAAGATAACTCGACATACTTGGAAAACATCAAATCTTTAGACTTTTAACAATTTAGACCTTTAACAACTTGTAACATCTTTAAAAATATCAAACAAAAACCCGACTGCTTAAAACTAATTTTGCTCATAATTATATATCGTTAATTTTATATGAGTTTTTGTCAAAATAGTCAAGTAAAAATATATGTATATTATCTATTCTCGGTCTATTTATTAGTTTCATTTGATACCCATATTGTCGAAACAGTAAAAAATCGTTCCCCTCTCCGTCTTTTTCCCTATTTCCAGTCGCCATTTTTAATAATTGTATAGTCTATATCACTCTCTAAACTGAAACGATTCTAACGTTATGTCACACGTCACAATCCGTCAAGCCGTTTAGGCTGTAGCGCGTGCCAAAGGATGGACATATATACAATCAAACATACATACATACGCTCGTAAAACATTACCCTCCTTCTGACGCAGTCGGGTAAATAGCCTTGTTTCAAATTAGTAGCAACTGACGTTATTAGAACTTGGGGTTTATTTTTTTAAACGGAACCCTAGTTATTTTTCTCAAATAAGAGAAGCTTAAGTTATGTTTTATATCATAAACTATGTATGAGTGAGTGTCTCGTCAATATCGGTCCAGCTGTTTCGGAGATATACCAGGATTTTTTTTATGTATTACAAGTATCGTTTATACTTTCATATGCATTTAGTAAAGAGCTGTTATTTGGTGTTACAAACGGACATTTTAACTATATTTATTTGTGTACTGGTATCAAAAACATTTGCATTTATTTTAACAATAAAACATGATAAGAGGATTTCGTAAGTCAAAAAAAAGAATAATAAGACGATGAATCCATTACTGATTTTGAAGCACACATGCCACTTAAAAGGCATCCAATTTTCAAAAAATATTATAAGTACCTACGAGTATATTCAAGAAATAAAATCAAGGTCATCAATTTGGCACATTTATTACCCGATTAAGTCAGAAAGTAAGTAATGTTTTTGGGGGTTTGTGTATCAATTTAATTTGATGGATTAATTATAGAAAAGAAAAATACTTAGATTTTTTTAATTGCCCTAATAGTAAAAAAAATCATCCCTCCCAAATATATAGCCTATGTCACTATCCAAACTGAGACGATTCTAATGATGTGTCATACGTCGCAATCCGTCAAGCCGTTTGGGCTGTAGCGTGCCAAAGACATGGACATACATACAAACATACATACGCTCGAAAAACATTAGCCTCCTTCTGATGCAGTCGGGTAAAAAGTATGTATGAACCCTGAACACACCTTAATATTACTAAACTGAAATTCCACGACAGTGAAACTTGCTAGTGATTATAATTATTAAAAAAAAAAAGGTTTTTTTTTTCTTATCCAAATATTGCCCATCTAAAAATTTCATAATGACCCAACGCGAATCGACTCCATCTTATTTTACGATACAAAATTGCGTGTCGAATTTGTCGAAAACAAATAAAAGTTTATTTCATCGAAACCTTTCATTTGCTTATCTTTAACTGGTGTATGAGTGTTTTTAGGGTTCCGTAGAGCAAAAACGGGTCCTCTTTACTAAGACTCCGCTGTCCATCTGTCCGTCTGTATGTTGACAGGCTATCTCATGAACCGTGATAATTAGACTAGTGAAGTATTCACTGATAATGTATTTCTATACCCGCTATAACAACAAATACTGATTAGTTACATCGTTAAAGACATTAAAACAAAAAATCCGATTGCTTAAAACGAATTCATAACGATACATATTTAAATTAATGCTTAAATGAGTTTTCTCAAAATAGTCGAGCAAAAGTATACAATATTGCATATATTTTTAGATAGGTCTATTTACTAGCTTTCACTTGATACCCATATATTGTCGTAATAGTAAAAAAATTCGACCCTCCCCCCATTTTCCTCTATTTCCAGGTGCCTATGTCACTATGCAAACTGAGACAATTCTAATGATATGTCATACGTCATAATCCGTCAAGCCGTTTGAACTGTAGCGCGTGCCAAAGAAATGACATACAAACAATAAACAAACAAACGTACATACATACACACAAAGACAAACTTTCGCTCGGCAAACATTATCCTCCTTCTGACGCATTCGGGTAAAAACAGATTAGATATAAAATGGAGTTCGCATACAACAAACTTGATTTTTTCCCGTTTTTATAAATACATAATGATACGGAACCCCTCATGCGCAAGTCCAACACACACTTGGCTTGACTTGGGTTTTACTGTATTACATATGGTAGGATAAGTGTGCACATTGAGCAAGAGCCTTGAGTCTTTAGTACGAGCTTATAACATTTTCTCAAACCAATTTTTACGTCTTCGTCCATTGCAAATTACATTGCAAGGTATCGCCGAAAAAGTAAATGTAATCGTGCAATGTACATTGCAATTTATTTCCACTCACTTATATACAGGGACCATCTTAGTCCTCGGGAGCAGCAACGCATCTATGATCGACTTCAGATAGAATCACTTAGCCTCGGGTGAACTGCATGCTCAGTTACTATTTCAATAAGATAAACAAACATGACTTTAAGAACTTTATGTAGTGAATTCTCTAGCTTGTAAGTTTACTTCTTACGTACGTATGTAGCTTCAAAAAACCAAACGGGACCACATTTCTACACTCTTACTTTTACATTATGTTGCTTTTCTATTATGTACATATTTTTATATCAATCAATTATGTATTTTTCGTTTGTTTGTTGATATGGAAAAGATAAACGAACTAGACGTAGAGTAAACACATTAGTCTACTTCTAGTTCTTGTCACCGATTTCTTCTAAATGCCTAAGTTTAGACGTGATACGAGTCTGAGTCCATAAAACTGAATCCACATTTCGGCAATAAATAAATGATTATAATTGTATATTTCTATATGTCTAAATAAAAAGGAAAAATTAACTTACCTCATCTTGAAATGTCCTATGCAGTGACTCCTTGTTGTAACGTTGGTCACCCTGTTTCAAAATGGCGGAGCATTGCTTGAGAAGAGTCAATCTCATCCTCTCTTTAACACTTTCCTCTTCCATGAAGGACATTCTCGCCCCAGTCCGAGGTACACCTAGCAAACACTTATCATGCACAGCTAAATTATTACACGATTCGCTTTTCCCATTAAAGTCCGCCATTTTAATTCCATTGCTGTCACATTTCCCGCCATTCGAATTGTCAATGCTAATAGAAACGTCACTTTCAAGGCCGTTGACGCGGACGTCGCCATTTTGTTTATCGTTCACCATTTTGAAGTTTGTAATGTTCACATTTTTGTTTTTATCACTGTTTTAATTTGTTTATGTTGGTTTTTATTGTTTTAGGTGTTGTTGAAGATCAAAGGTCTAGAAATAAGCCGAGGTTTTTTGTAACAATAAGCTAGTTATTGACTAGTTGCAGGATTCACATGTTTTTTTTTTATAATTATAAATTATTATAATATACCTAAAGTATACAGAATTTTATGGAAATTTAATACCTATGTTTGGTGATTACCAGTTATTATAAGACTGTTTGAGAAAAAAATGTATTTATAATTAATTTAATACCTGCTTCTAAATGTTCCTACTTTCGATTAAGATAACAATAAGTATAACAAAACCAATTAAGTTTACACACAATAGTGAATTTTATTTGAAATTAATTACAAAACTCATTTTCAAAGCATAATTACTTAACTTGTTTATTACTAAGAAATAAATTGATAAAGTTATGTTATATAACGATTCTAATGAAAACAAGAAGGAACGTAAGAAGTCAAAATTTACAACTGCTTGAAATGAAATGAAGTGATAATAAAATTTGCACATGGAAATAGAGGAAAAAAGGGTGGGGGGAGGGACGATTTTTTTTACTATGACGATCATGCGGGTATCAAATAAAAGCTAGTAAAAAGACAAATTTAAAAATGCATTATAATGCATTATGATTTACTTGACTATTTTGACAAAAACTTATATAAGCGTTAAATTAAATTTATACCATTATGAGCAAAAATTTCGTTTCAGGCAGTTGGTTTTTGAC
>DWNE01003138.1:0-17280 GCA_018249875.1 Cecropterus toxeus | reverse complement strand
GTGTGGTTGCCGGTTTACTTTTATATGAGGCGACCATCTCAGTCCTCGGAAGTAGCAACGCATTTGTGGTCGACTTCTGATAGGACCCCTGTTCTATATGAATTTGCTTACATATATACATGGGCGGCATGTTATATGAAGTCGACCACAGATGCGTTGCTACTCTCGAGGACTGAGATGGTCGCCTCATATAAAAGTGAGCCGGGATATGATATTACTGATGGGATTTAGATGTGGCACATGTGGTTATTACCTAGTTTCAAATATAGGACAATCTTTATCATGGCAAACTTAAGAAAAGAGACGAGAGAAAGATAATTGATTACATAACTGCATTTTTATCATTGTTCATAGGTATTTCTATATCTTTATATACGAGATCTTCAGTAGGTGTACTATTATATTATCAGTATCTATGTCTCTCGGTTTTTAATCTCTCTTTTATAAGTATGCCAAATGGTATTTTTCTATACATAATTGTATATCCTATTTACTGAAAATAAATCATATAAGATATCTATATATCTATAACATGACCTTCATAAAGCCTACTGGGCACGTGTATCGAATTGAGATTCACGGAAATGTATGAATCAGCGGAATTGGGTATTAAGCAGCTTTTAGCTACTGTGTGTTATAAAAATAAATGTATATTTCGTGTTGTGAACTTGTAAAAAAGAAAACTAAAACAATATCATTAAATTATAAATTTGTAAATAATCAAAGCATAATAATTTTATTGAGTACACTTACACATAGTCGTAAATATAATAATTTGATGAATAAATAATTAGAGGTCACGTAAAATTGAGTATCATTTTGAAATATAAAGTACAAGTAAAACGGAAGTGTTACTTGAAATACAACATGATCTCCATAATCTCAATCTGAAGCATTTCGTACGAGTATCTGAAGAGGTTTGACATTTGCGGTCAATTTTGTGAGAGTTTATCCCTTGACCCTCTGCTACGTAAAGTTACGCTCGCTCAAGAGCTTACTTATTTTGATTTCATGTAAAACAATATGTAAAACCAAAGTCTGAAACAAACGCTATATCTTGTTAGTATCTTAGTTCTTTTCTTTTGTATGTATGCATATTATGTTTGTTACTGGAATAAACAAATAATTTAAAATGTTGCTCCTTAAGGGTCTAGTATCTCTTTTCAATTGTTTTTTTTTTTCATATCATGCAGGCTTAGGTCTAGGTAGGGATCTAGTCCAAAGGCATATACTCTTTTGTCGGAAAAAGGTAAGTTATATTGTACTCATATAACAATTAAAACCTTAGAAGAATTAATTAGCTCTTTCGTGACTTTCTGTAATTGGAATACATTGTAATAAGACATGTATAATATTAGAGAAGAAATAATTTTAAATGGTTAATCACTCTACTAGAACTTCATAAATTAGAAATTTCTACAATGTACCTAAAATATTACTAAATTGTAACATAATAATTTATTTTGTCCAAAACAATATTCCAGGGAACACGCTACTTAGTTTTAATACAGGCCTTTCATCACTTTAAACAGACCTTCTAAAAGGGTTACAACGTAATCTCAATCCGGAGCAATCCATATGCATATTACTAAAGGGGCTCAACATTTGCAGGCAATTCAAAGCGAGTTATCCTTTGACCCTCCGGCGCTAAGGCCACACGTGATTAGACTACCATGTGGAAGGATCTAGTTTTGTGTACGATAATGAATTGGACCTTTATTACAATTACACATTTTTTAAGTAAAATTGAAAGGGTTACGAACCAACCAAACCGTAATCTGACAAAAAGCTTAAAGAAAATGTCAAACGTAACATGTTTCGAATGAAATGAATAAAAAAAAATGTTTTAAGAAACTTTGTAGAAGGTAAACCCGTCATTTTGATGTATTATACAATTTTAAGTCATATAAAAGGTTATCGTGAGATTTTCTAGATTAGATTATTGATAATTTTAGATTTATAAACTTAATGTGTGTTCCAAATTTCAGCCCAATCGGACACTAAGAAGTAGGTTAAATTAAGATCGCAAAATTTGACCTAAACATACTAACATACTTACAATCATTAGAAGTTAAATAAAATGTTTTAGAAACAAAGATTAATGTACAGTTTAAGTTGTATAATAGCATTTTGAACCAATATTTTATTCCAATAACAAAAGACTTATTTTACTTTATGCTTACTGTCAATAGAAACGATTTTTACAAAATCCCTCTTCATTATTCGACACGTTTTCAGCCGAAACAATAATTGAATCAGTTTATTCAGGGCAGCACAAACATATAAATCATTTCGTAGTAGGTACCTAATTTATCAAAATTACAACTTTCTGCATTATTGGAGTGTATCAATCGCATTATGATGGATTGTGTGAAGTTACTTCTCAAATATTTAGCTAGGCGTTGGTTTGGTACGCGTTTCTTTTCCCCAAAGACAATTTCCATAATTGAGCGAAAAGAAGCATAAGCGAAAAGTTTCCGGTGTTCTGAAATTTCCCGAAGCGATATCTTATTTATGAGATAAAGAATCTTGTAAGGAAAGTAGATAAGTGTTGTACGAAATAAATTCTAATCGAAACCTTTAAAATTGTGTTTTGAGGAGAATATTGCACGATCTGAGTTTCGACCGGCTTATAAGCATAAAAGGGTACTTTCGGTTGCGAGTGAACCGTTTAAGTATTCTTATTACGGCAAGTTAGTAAAATATTCAATGTCTTTGCAGGACACATCCCTTAATGGTAATGTTCACTGTGTAAAAATTTACTCGTTAAATTACCTACATGACAGAGTAAATTACCTGCTAAAAATAGTGCGAGTATGTACATAAATAACATATGAAGCTTTTGTACTTAATTTAACTTAAATATATAAAAAGGCTTTATTACTCGGTAAATTTACTTTTAAATTGTTTACTTCAAAACATTACACTAAATATCATGTTCAATATTAAAAATAAGAAATATGAATATATAAGTGGCAATAAACATATTTTTATGATTTTTTTCTTAAACAGCTATGTTAATAAAAAATAATGATTACAATGATAACTATTTAATAAGAAGAAATAATTAATGAAATACCCATTAGGTTACTTTGCAAGTCTACTTTGGGTGTGTTAGATCAGTCGCATTCATTATTTTTTAACATATATCATTGTGAACTTGGCTTAGTAATCTTAAAAATAGCAGACAAGCACACAGTTAACTTGGTAAGTAGTCGCCATTGGTGGACGTCTCAAACCAAAAATAGAATAGGGTTTCTACCTAAAGTTAATTATCGATGCGTTGATATTCATGATGACTAAGATAGTCGCCTTAAATTTAAGTATGTCAGCCGGCATCCACAACCCCCGGTATCTTCCCGGTCAGTCTATTGTTTCTAAATTTCAGTCTCACTAAAAGTTCAGAGGACGTTTATACCTTAGATGTATAGCTTATTGTTAAATCGTACCTAAAGATACAGTTCACTGTTAGTTATGAACAAAATTTTAATGACACAAGTAATTGAAAAAGTTATAGAGTTTCGGCGTCCGAAAGTTAAATGCGGAGTTAACGCTAACATTTGCAGGGTTGTCTAGCGTGGCCACTAACGAGCTCGTCTCAAACAATCAGAAGTGAAGCAGAAATTGATGGGCTACGAAGTCTGACGTCACGCACTTACCCTTGTCGCCTTAATTAAAAGACTTCACTCAGGCGTAACTCGCAATATTGGAAGGTTTGGCCTGAGATGTTGTCGACGCTGGATATTGTTCAAACATATTACCCAATTTCAGGTCCCAATAAGAATTTCATTTCTATTTCCAAACAATGTGTGTAGGTTGCTCTAATTTATACGTCTCTTTTATACCTACACTTGTAATTTCGCTTTAGACATATCTGATTTATTTAGTAAGAAATTTTCCTACAATTTTCAAAGACCTGTCAGATTTATATTCATAATACGTTTATTTGCTCGACGTCAAAAAAGAAATAACATTTATGAAAAATATCTCTCAGTCTGGTTGTCACAGGTAATCTTAGTAACTGAATGAAACGAACATAATATTCTCAGCATCACTACATTGCTTAATTAATAACCATTCATGCATGCACACATGCAATGAATACACTATAGTTTCATGAAAACCACTTGAGCTTTGAACATTGTTCTAATTTAATTAATATGCGCTTTAATTATAGTTAGGTTCATCTAGGTTAATCCCAATGTCCATGGGAATACAATAAGGACGCGGCCGATGGGTGGTTATTGATCGGTAATGACTTACGGATGGTAATTTAACATAGGGTTCATCGGAGCGTGAGGCTCGCAGAACCCGGGTCCATCACTCTATACAATGGGTACTTGACGCATCGCTGCACGAAATGTGCTTTCTATATTGCTAAAACTGTTGTTAGAATGGAGCTAGATAACAATTTCAATCCTCTCAATTCAATAAACACGTATGCCGACGCTTAATACTATTGATCAGTAATCGTTCGAAAAGTAATTTAATATAGAGCTTATCAAAACACTAAATATAACTAGTATTTAATCCTTGGAATTAGATGATTCACGCGAAGCTCTTAGTAAATGGTAAATTCTTACTTAAGTGGGAGCAAAAAGAATGTCACAACTTTTTAAGAAGGAGTAAAAGAATAAACATAAGGAAATGTATGAATCACGAAATAAAATATAGACCTTACACTGAATTTGCTTAAAATATCTTGGACATATTTTAAAGGTATGTACTAACTAAAATGTTTTAATATAGGATTAATGATACAATTATTTTTTGACTACCTATGTAATAATCGTTGTGTAAATTTAACATTTTTTTAGTTTCATAGTGTTTTCTACAACTTACTGAATCACGCGTGCTTCACTACGTGACAAAAAGTTAGGTTTTAAATACTTTGCTAACAGTTGGAGGTACATGATAAGTGATAAGCACTTTCCGAATGGTTAATTAAATATTAACCTCGTATATGCCATCAAAGTGAGCTATTTTTAGCGTTTTCTCTTTGTTACCTGTATTTATCTAATTTACCAACCAAAGTGTGTAGTGACTCCACTAAAACAGTCGCCATATTAAAATAATGAAAAATATCCAAATCAAAAGAAGCCCTTAGACTGATTAATTTATGAAGCCACATCCATGCAAAATTTCGTATAAATCGGACCAGTGGTTCTTGCGTGATTGAGTAACACACAGATACATGCTATCATAAATATATATTTGTATAGAGATAGGTATACTTATATCTCGTATACGGGTATCAATTAGCAATTTAATTAAGTCTGTAAAAAAAATATGTACTAAGTTTGTAATAGAGAGTGACTTCTTTAAAACTGTCGTCTACTACGAAGTACGTTAGTTCGTTATTATGCATCCTTGACCTCTTTTGCTGCATATTAAGTTGTAATTACACACACATAAATTCTTTATACTGAATTTTTTGATAAAATTTCTTACGAAGATATTCAAACTAAGAAGATTTATTCATTTTAATTAGACTTTTAACGAATAACGAATAACTGGTTTTAAATACAACCAGATTCTAAATAATAATAATTTATTTGATTCTACATCACAATATCGAATTGTACTTGAATTGAATATAATATTGAAGTGTCTTGGGAAACAATAATTTACCTATATTATCACCTAAACTTCACTTTTCATTGTGATTATAACAAATTAAATATGAATTAAAGTTTCAAAATTAATTTAATTTAAATGACAATAACCAAATAAAGCTGTAATATGAAACACTTCAACATTAAACACCGAGGGCAATAACCTTTCGTCATAATCCTTCCGCTTTATGCAATCGCACGCTTCCTTTGAAATTTTTCAGTAAAATTTTTCATTAGCATGTCCATCGCATAAAATCTCTATTCATCTTACCTTTAGCGAGGCGACGGTGATTCAATCTGTAACAAAAACATATTTCTAAGTCAGTCAACGGGTACGTGACCCTAAAACAAATGGAAGGCAAAAAGATATAACTAAGACAAGCAATATACTTATCATGTCGTAAAAGTGAGTAGGTAACAGTTTATTGACCCTAAAGGCGTGTTATCGTTATATTTGCATAACGCCGGATATACACACGACCTCTGCTAGCACTAACCCTCTGTTTTTACGATCATGATATCCGTATATGGCCAGGAACGGACTCTTTTCGACTGTATTTTTCTATCTACGCGTATTACTTATTTGATAATTTTCGATTTCTACGTTAATTTTAAATTGGTTGTAAAAAATCCTCGTGTTATATAGGTTTCCAAGTCGGCACAAAGAATCCTGGATTCTGAAATCGATTCTGATGCATGTGTAAATCTATCTTTTCATATATGCATTTTATGGTTAAGTCGGCTCTTTGGTACTTCCATTCGTAAATTCGGTTAATAAATAAAATAAATTTACACTAAGATGTTTTGATTTTTTAATGTTAAATGAATGGGTGGATTGTGGAAAAATTTAGTAAGAAAATATTTAGACTTTATTAATTTAAATTCCTGATCTCGATCTGGAAGTAAGTGAAGTTAAAAAAAAAACGCTTTCTACACTCATAGCCCCACACTAGTATTTTCTCCTGTGTTGTGGGTGCCATGGATACATAAAGACGAATACACAAACACCCAGACCCAGAACAGAAATCCACTGCGCGTCAGACCGGTATGGTGACCGCTCGACTACGCGGGTCGTCAAGTTAAGAAATCCTAATGTAGACTTAGTAATTAATTTTTAAGTGTTATATCTATTTAAAAAATGAATTACACGAATCAGTGGGGTTCACGCAAGAACTGCTTCACGTTAGAAATAGATGTGGCGGTGGTACTTCCCAGATCGAACTACATTGGTCGTCAAAGGTACCAATGTATCTATGGCCTACTTCAGGAAGAACTAATACTATCTGGGTTGATTCTTGTACTGACGGTATACGATCTACTACTGTAAAAAATGTACGTAAAATAAGCCCCGAGTAATTTGTTGTTGATAGAAAAAAGTATACAAATTCAACAATGTTAATTGTTTATATTTTATATACAGACTATATAATTACCATTTAAGTAAACAAAAAGACAACAGAAAAATATATTATACAAGTAATAATGTAGAAAAGCAGTGCCTATTTTTCAAATAAATTTCTTCTAACAGTTCTGTGAGGGGATAAAATGTACAGAAATGGTAAATTTAGCATGTACAGATGTATGGTTAAAATAAATGTATGTATGAAGCTCAAATGATATACTAATTCACATGTAGACGTGAATATAGTTAATATACAAATTGTAACGAAATTCAATGAAAATAATGCCATAAACAATACGGGTAAATGGTTTAATTAAATAAATTGTAAAATTAACAAGGATTTAGTTGATGCTTAATAGATAAAAGACATTACAAAAGTTTATAATTTCATAAATTTGTTTAAATCTTGTTTTAGATTCCGGTCTGTCACGCTCCATCGGGACAATAATCCTCGTTTGAATGTTAATTAATCTGAATTAATTTTGCTCAAAGTACAATTATCTAAACAATGGAGAAAATTCAAACAGAATTTAGTAATTAGCGGCTACCTTTCAGTTATATTTTTTGTTAGAGTCGAAGGAGAATATAATATTAATCTATTTTAATTCTGTTTTACTCGTATTCCCTATTAATGACCTAATTAATTACTAAAACCAAATTCTTGCCGAAACGTTTTACTACAGAACAATAATCCTTTCTATTCCTTTTAGAACGTTTCCATTATAAACTTATTTGATTTTTTGGAACATTCAGTTCATCAATTAGCTACTGCCGCCTATGGTCAGTACCTATCCGATTTTTGCTCTAATGCTTTTATTACGCGTCTATAAATTTATGAATAATTTTATGAATGAATATTTTTTGTACAACTGATATGCTGAAAAGCCTGTGAGTTTTTAATGTCGGAGTTAGTTAATATATTTATGATTTATACTATCTATTTCTATTTGAGATGACGCAGCCGGGTAATATTTCTACAATAATATTCTTAAAAAAACACGGCATTATGCCATTAGCCTATAACAATATGAACGTCATGCTGTTTATTAAAAGATTTATTAAAATAATGTTTAAATAATAACATGTTTTTTACATCATAGGAGTAGCAAACAAGCACGCAGTTTACTTGATGGCCGCCCATGGATATCTGTCATCAACCCTAAATAACATAAGAATTCTACCTGCGGTTAGACAAAGATGCGTCGTTAGACAAAGACCCGTCAGGACTAACTTCGATGCCTCGGAAAAGTTTCCAAGACTTTTGTTAGTAGGTGATGCCACCGAATTAATGCCACCGCAATCAAATCACAAATAATTCTACCACCTTAAAGTAATATTTAATTATTTTCATTAACCAGTTACTTTTTCATGATATATTTGTTAAATTGTCATATCAAATATTTGTTACATTGTGTTAAAATTAATTTCTGCGCAATTTTAAGAAACCGCTTTTCATTCCACTGAATCTCTTGTATAAGATACATAGACCGGCTTTTGCAAATAGACTTTATTACTCCTTTGAATTGAAGTTATATAAATGTTGATAATTATAATTATGTAAGTACTCGTTCCATTGTTGAGCTGAATCCGTATAATATATTATTTAATATTAAGTTAAGTATAGAAAGAAACTCTGAAGCCATACTCATATGCGATGACATTGATTGTGCCCGAAGGAAAAGTGATATAATTTGAAGGGATTTTCTTTAATTATATCACTTTTGTGTAATGATATCTATGTTTAGTAAGGATTTCGTCTTAGCATACTACTACATACTAATATATTAAGATAAACGCCTACTACCAACTGTTGTAGTTTTAAAACGTTATGATATCGTATCAGTACAGTAAAAGTATCTATACTATTACCGTGGAATCAGTATGTACGTCCAGGGTTGGTTTTTAGAACAGGGGTTATAACTGAAGGCAATTACAGATACGTTGCTACTTCCGAAGACTATAATGGACATTTCGTATATAATTCCGGCCAGTTGTATATGTACTAGGACATTTTATAAGAAAAAATCGCCTTTTCAGTCTAAGCAATCTCGCCTGCGTTTGTTATTACGATAAAACGTATTTATATTATGGTTTTCATATTACAACGCAATCGAATGTAAGTATACTTGATAAACCTACATTCTAATATGAAAACAAATACATATAATATCTTTCTCTCGAAATCTAGAGGAAACAATAAAAATATACGACATGGCGATCTACTGTTAATATAATATAGATTATATATAAATGGCTCATCAGCAAAGTAATAAAACAAATATTGGAAAAGACATTTATGTGAGTGTGCAGTAAGTACAGAATCTTAGTTATCTAAGAGATACTTACGAAAACTATATGGTGATTAGACATTTGTTATGTAGTTAATGATGGAAATGATTAAATAGTTATCTAAATGACGAAAATGTTGTCTAATACCATTAGCTATTTTGGAACCATAGAGCTAACGATATTAGAGAACATTTTCGTCCATATATATTGGAAGCATTTTTAACTTTTATTGTATACTTTTAGTTGTCTTTCTTTACTTCATTCAGCTTATGCGAGGCGCGTAATATTCGTATATAACTAGGTACATTCTAAACATTTATTAGTCGTATTTATAGATAAGAAGGAAAAATTACGTCCCTAATATTTTAAGGTAATTTTAAATTGGGTTTCTTATATTATCCTTATGACACACTTTCCTGTTTTCTCCATTGACTTAAAATATCTTATACGTTTAAAGTAATTTGGCTGCGGTCTCTACATTAGGGAAATATTTTTTTCTTTATTCGAAGTATATTGCAATTTTATAAAATATCGCTTTTTATATTTGTCTTACATAGTAATCGTGTTAATCATCATTATGATAAACAGGGCTATAATATCGTCCGATTATATAGCAACGCGGAGGGATGATTTATTAGCTTTTAAGCGGTTATTTTACGATCACATTAATAATATTAAGTAATCGCCACCCTCCTGAACACTGCGACTACAAAAATGAGAGTACCAACTAATTTACGATATCTTTCTTATAAACCATAATATTTAATTTAGTACTTTCAAAACTAATTTTATTAAAAGTAAGAGTAGTAAGAATTTCCTCCAAGACGATACTCGCATTAAAAAAAAGCAAAAAAAAAAACCGACTTCAGTGTCACCGAAAATCAACCTAATTAATAAACTAATAAGATCCTAATCTTCTCTTTAGTCTGACAAATACCATGCTGAAAAGCGCATCAAAATCGGTTCAGCCAAACACGAGATAATCGCGCACAAACATAGGTATACATACAGCTCAAACTGAAAACCTCTTCTTTTAGGTCGATTAAAAAATGCCTTCAGCCTTAAAGCCTTCAGCGGTAAACGTTAGACTTATTTGCCTTAGAAAATATTATACTTCGTTGACAATTATACAATTATTATTATCGACGAATAAGACGTTCTTATAAGGAAACCGTGTCTACAAAGCGTTTAAGAAGAAAAGCGTCCAGTTACTGGCCTGGTGACAATTTGGTCTCAAAGTAAGATACAATAAATCATAAGCAATTGAGCGATAAAACAGTCTTGTAACGGGAAGACTATCATTCATTGAGACTTTTGTAAATTATTTAAAGGTGAGTACAACGACTGAATGTCTAATGAAGCTTTTCGTTCCTTTGTTCCGGCATATTCATTACCTTCCATCTCAGTTTGCCTACAAAAATATGCTTTGTTCTCACTCTCCGCAGAAACAAACAATATCTCTAACAATTTTGAGGTCAAGCGATTTCGTCCGGTGAATTTCCAGCATCATAATTAAAAGGGCAAACATTCTTAATTGCTTCAGAAATCGCTACTGCCCCAAATTAAATGTGCCAAGTAATTGTTATGTAAAACAAGTTACAAGTAATTTACCGCACAATTTCATAACGTTTAAGATTTTATGTTATTTATTAGGTAATATAGATAGATATAATAATTTAATTTAATTTAAATATAGCTAGATATTATTTGAAATTAGGATTTTTTATAATAAAGTAGAAGACGAGAATGCAACCCTGATGATAAACGGACAATTATAAACAACACCATAGATTCTATCTGAAATTTAATATAGATGCAGTCTTAACCCTATAATTAACTAAGATGGTAAGCGCATATGTGAACCAAACAGCTTCCACACCCTCCCACCAAAATGCAAGAATTGCTTCGCACTTGGTATAGGTACATTATGGTTTCAAAAATGTGTAAACAATAAGGAACAAGAATTTATCCCTACTCAATTGTTACAGATTTTAACGGTTTATCACCCTTAACTCATCAGTCAAGAATTTTATGTGCCTACCTTTATATACACAAACATGTAGATTCACTCTTGACTCTACATTCTCATGAATATTGTGTAGCGTAAGGTTTTCACACATACATAGAGTGATGCGGTTTCTCACATGGCTTCATCGATACCTAAACGTGACAACATGCTTGAATGAAATTCCGATCATAGGAGTAAACCACTGTCTGTTTGAACCATTTGTATCTAGCGATATAACATTACGTTGAATCCAGTTTAATTCGACCTAATCTTATATTGCTAGTCGCAAATGCGCTTTTGATAGTCCAATGAATAATGTTTGCTACACAATTTACTGAGTGTTTATGGAACGATGTTTAATTGTATAGAATTTGGGAGAAAAGGGAATTAGGGTTTTTAAATTTTATACACTTTTTGTTTTTTTTTTGTGTATAAGATTATCTTGGTAACTACTAAACCTATTTGGATGGATCTTTTACGCAATGAAGTAAGACGTTATATGTACATGAAAACGCACCCGAAAAGCAGCACATGAGCGCTATTAAGCTATCACCTTGTAAAATATAGATTTTAAAAATATATTTTTAAGAAAATTATAAAGAATTAATTAATATAGAAAACATTCAATGAATACAAATCAAATTACTTTTAATAATTCTGTATATATATTCATTAGTTTATAAATACCACTTATAAAACTATGCTAGCGCTTATGAAGCTATCATGAATTTTATTGATTAATGGCTGGGAGTCTGAACTATCTCAAGGGGTTGATGTACAAGGGTAAAATAGCTTCTAATATTTCGAATTGCTTTTACCGCAACCAACCTGGAAATGGAAATAGAATTGAATTAATCCCTAAGTGTCTGCTACCGTCTCTGACGAATAAATCAAACATAACATACGATGTATAGCAATCTGTAGGCATTTCTAAATATTATACTTTGTTGGGTCATCTGTACCGACTAATAAAGACTTAGATATAGGTGGTAGCAATACCATTCCTGTCTTATTCTGTCCGACATGGTCCATTACATCACTACTCTATTACGCCATTACTCCATGGTACCTTAACTGAAAACGAGTACTGGTCAGGAACGGTTATGATTAAGGGTTCCGATCACTCACTGTCTGTACATGTGTGTAGATGATAACTTGCTGTAGATACAAATTTTCGCGTCTATATAGGCGCCTCGAAATAAGGGGGTAGCTCACATACATGCTCCGGTAAGAGCTTCAGGAGCTACGAAGAATGTAGGTAAGCACCGGTCCGTTCTGTTACAAATCCTTGCGATTCTTTTTATGTACAAAACGGTAAAGAGAGAGTTAATGACAATCTTACTTTACTTGACCTTTCCGCCAAAAAATATTCTGAAGAGTTCTCCAACAAGAACCAAAAAAAGAAATGTTAGCATATTACTTCCCTAATTTATTTTTCTCCTACTTATTCCTTAATTGTTTAGTCTCCCTGGAGACAAAGAGTCAAACATACAACAATTATAAACTTAGTGCTAAAACATTTTCTATATAACACAAATATTTGGATTCCGTTATGTGGTATTCAATGAAAGTAGGTACTTGGACTGGCGTGCCAAACTTAGCTAGAAGTTGCAACTGAAAGTTATGAGTCAACTTGTACTCAGTTACAGCAAGTTTGTGCAAAGGTTTATTGCTGAAATGAACTGATTTAACAGTTTATACGAGCTCTTAGCGCGAATCCTTCAATATTTGTGTACGTGTGTTTCAGCGACTGGCTCTTTCATAGAAAGTTGGACAGTGTAAATACATGTTTGGTTAATTTCCAGTCTTGAAATTAGTTATGTTTCCACATTCTCCAGTTCATTATAGTACGATTGCTATACCGTTTATAGTAAGTCTAATTAATAAACTCCGTTCACTTTAACGACTTATTTATTTAAGACATTCAGTGTTTGTGTTAATTAAATCTATTTTATCTTTATAGTTTTCATAAACTCAACCCGCTTTTTTGCGTTCAGCCAAAGTATTGTACCACTGGTTTGGTTTAATAAAGCATAACTAAATATTAACTGTCTTATTTTATGACAAGGACATGTTTTTAAAATAAGAAACTATATATTTATTTTTCTTTTTTAAACACGCTTTTTACACTCATACCCACAGTAGGATTTTCTCCTGTGTCGTGGGTGCCATGGACACACAAAGACGAATAAACAAACACCCAGACTCAGAACAGGAATCTAAACTTATCATTCATATTTCTATCTTGCTGGGAATTGAACCCGGGACCCACAACGCGTTAGAGCGGTATGGTGACCGCTCCGCCTAACGGGTCATCCATCTTCTCTATATAATAATCATGTGATACAATTGAGGTTGTAGATAATATTTAAATATATTATTTAAATATATTTGAGGGTAAGATTAGTTATTATTCTTACAATTCGATTAAAAAACTTACTTACATTATGATTTTAATTCTAGAAACGAGCGAGGTACCTAAGTATTAATCAGAGTACAATGAACATAATTCCAGATTGCAGCATTAGGTAGCTTCAAAAGAGAATCAAGTCAAACTATGCAGTGAAGATTTACTTCAGTGGGTGGCTTTGAATTCTCAGCTTTACCCAACTTTAAGATGCATACATTTCAAGATAATATTATATTAATTAATCTACTCTGTTACTGTCTGTGACTGAGAACTTGATACTTGGTAACTAAGATTAGCTGAACACTACGCGATATTACGAGGGTATATCATAACGCTCCAAATGCATTTATATTAGTTCAATACACACGAGACAAATGTTTCAATGTAATATACATCTCTGCTTTCAGTCGAATACCTAATATGGTGTAATATAACCGACTCCGAGCAAATAATAGCTGTCGTTATCAAAGTCTCCTGTAAACCAAATTAGACCGAGCAGCGAGCACTAAACTGAGTAAGCCAGTTTGTAAGTTCATATTCACCGCTTTATAGAAATTAAAGATATGTAGTGACATTTGAAATAAAGTGAATGTTATTACTGACTTCCTTGTCAGAGTTAACTTGATTTCAACAGCCATGCTTGGTGAAGCTCTGAACGACTACTAAGTGCATTTATAAGATTTAAGTTAGATACGAGTAATATCAGTTAAACTTTGAGATTTTCGAAGCTACTCGTATGTATCTTGCGGTTAATCTTTGCTAGTGTCTGAGCTTTTTATGTATTTTTTTCTCTTTACTTATTATGTATTTGTTATTTGATATGCTTTGAATAATGCATAATACTATTTTGTGAATACTTTTTACATTAAGTAAATGATATTTATTATGTACTCGTCGCTTTCGTTTGCTGTTTTTAGCTTTTTTCACCTTCGTGCTATTTTCATTCCTGCTCACTGCTAACTTTCATCCTAAGTGGCATTTAACAAGAAGAAGACAAATTATAAGTTGTCATTGCCGTCCATTGACATCTATTTCCGACTTAAATTGGATAAATCACATAAACTACAATGGTCACTCTTCATTCATATCACAAATAAGATGATAATGAAGAAATAGTTGGAACGATTGTTATCAGTCATCTTATATGTTTATCTGTATTAAATATGTAGGTGTTCTTCAAATGGAATTACAAACTACAATTTTTATCCGCCACAAATACGCCAAACTGCAGCTAATTCTCTTTTATTTCCTCACTCACCACTCGATCTTTTCTACTCAAAGATTGAGATAAAAATTACCATCGTATCGGATAAAATATTACTATTCAGCATGATCTTCAATTGTGTTAACAAATAACTCACTTGTCTGCAAATAGAGCGCTGAGAGCACCGTGCATAAACTGAGTTGCGCCGAAGTGGGAGAGGATTAAGTTATGTGAGAAATAGGATATGGTTTCAACATCCAGTTTTCTTTGTTTTTAGTTTTCATCCCCTTTTTAACTCTCTTAAGGGATGGGTTTTTAAAAGTCCTCTCCTAACACTGCGAGTAGTTTAAATTTATAAAACATTTCTTATTTCACTTTGTGTTATAAATTATTCATAAAGTATTAAAAACACCTTATTAATTATTTATTAAAACAATAAATTGTCTTAAGATTCGACCCTCGTACCTCCTACACAACTTAAGGAAATAGTCTGTTTGTAATTCATGCACTTGTGTTGCCGCGTCGTCTCTTGCCGCTACCATAACAGTACTGACACTAGGCGACCTGCGGGTAGCGATCTCACACTTGGGAAACAAACTGCGGGTAGTATCACGTCACGTCACGGCATCACGTCAATCTTATAAGAAGAATACCGTATAAACTTGTAATTTATCATTTTGACTTTACGCGCGGAAATGCTATCCGCGATTAATTCATGACATATCAGTGTGATAATATTAGCAAAGAAAATAAATGCCGACTAGCGTTTAGGATTTGAAGAATATACTAAAAACGGTAAATTTTGACACTAATACTTGGGTAATTATACATGTCTCATGCGTTTTTTTTATGAATTAAATATGTAAACAAATAGATTGTTTCTAACATGAAGCGTACTATTAATAATAAATGATTTACGATGAACAACTGAAAACTGAAAATATTCGTTAATAACTTTCAACAACATTAACGTCAACATATAAACAGTGTTTGTCTTTACATAAATACGTCCAACCATTTTGGTGTGTAGAAATTCTCTGCGCGTAGAAACGGTGCAGAATACGTACAAGTTGGGTCATCTAAAATTAATAACGTATGTTGCGAACGGCGACGTGCCAGTAGCTAGCCCCGGGCTGAACTAAATGATTATTCACACGTACCACAAGCGCACCACAACGCAACTACGTGGTCGGGTGTTTGTATGACAATGCATAGTCACACGACACATTTGCCGTCTAAATCAACAGTGTAGACGATACTGAGCAACACGACCACAATGTAACATGTGATGAGGGTCGGCAACCCTATTGTAAGGAAATATTTTTATAACCTTAGATATAGAAATACGATGTTTTTGCTACGTTTCCATTGCTGGTAAATATTTTGTTGTTGCCGTGTAGTGTTGTTGTGGTACGTGTGAATAGACACTAAGTGGCGCTATTCAAACTCTCAGGATGTATATTTGCATGAAGTTTTCTGAATAACATTGTGGATTTTAAGTTATTTATTTGTACGTAGTGATACAATCTTATTAATACAATTGAATACTAGGAAAAAGAGCGTACTTTATATCGATCTACACAAAACTCTCCATACAAAAATGACAGAATTCAATAGGACTTTTTAGCATAACAATATATACGTGTTTTATGTTACTATATTATACTGTGTTTTATAATAAACTAATACTTATTAAGTAGTAAATCTATTATTATTGTTCAGAAAAACTTATATAAGTAATCATATGGCATTGAATTTAATCACAAATGATGAAAACATTGCTAATCACATGATTCTCTTCATAGGAAATTTAATAATAATTATATTTAAAATACTGAGATAATTTTGGCTACATTGCAATTCTACCATGAAGCTAATATATTATATTTAATTAAATAACCATCCCTTCCTCGAATACTAGCTGCAAGGTTGCAAGTTGTAAATTTGCAGTGCGGTTCAATACAAGTTTGTACATTAAGCACAGGACACAAGCAGTGTATTACAAGCACTGAACACAGTCTAATTTGGGTGCATGCAGACACTAATAGTCTCACTGTTTAGTTTAGTAATTGGCACCACATATGAGACACTGCTACCGTCATTATTTGGTTATTTGTAGGCAGGTGTGATTACAGTTTAAACATAAATAGATTGTTTATTCGGAGCTGGGGATTGAATTTAATAAAATTTATGTTATAGCCAAGTGCCATCGGTATTGCTTACCGTTCCGGTTCAGTCCGGTTCAAACCGATTCACTCTGGTTCAGTTTAGAACAGTAAGGGAGCGGAACCGAATACTGGATACTTAAGGTAATTTGAAAAAAAAAAAATTAAAAATCGTTTTAATTTTATA
>DWNE01003137.1:0-17280 GCA_018249875.1 Cecropterus toxeus | reverse complement strand
CAAAAAATATACTCGATTAGTTACACTAATGTTGAAATAAGAATACTTACTTTTTTAAGACTGAAGTAGCAAACGAGCATGCAGGAACCTGCAGTTCCGGGACCACAATAGAGCTACGGTATCCCCTGTTTGTATCGTAAGAGGCGAATAAAAGGGGGCTTCCGGGGTTGTGTGGTAAGAGTTGAGCTTGAGCCGCCCAATTGAGCGACCCAGGGAAACACGACGGCACGTGTTGTCGCATGCCGTCGTAAGCACCTGAAGGCACGGTGAGCGTAAATGTTCACCGGGGAAGAGCCCCAAAGGGGCATCGCGCTTGGAGATCCACACACACTCCACACAGCGCTGAGGACGGCCACCGCGGGGATTTTAGTGCGTTAAAATCCCACATAACCCGGCGTTGCTTCCACAGCATCGGGTACCTTTTGAAGGTTTCCCCCTCGTGACGATAAAAAGGCACTTTTATCGTATCGCAAGTGGTAACTGGCTTCCAGGTGTATTTTACTTTGATCACCCAGGTGATATCACTTATGTGATCAAAGGCGACATTGGTGTCCTTTGATCTCCTGAGACAATCACTTGAGTGATCATAGGCGACTTCAAGAAAATATATTAGTTCATCATCCAATTATCACCTGTACAAAATACGTAAAATAGGTGCCTAAAATGATGAAATAACGAATGATAATGATGATAATATTACCTGGGGGCATGGTAGTGCCCCCGCCAAGTTGAGTGCGAAGCAAACACTGTCGTACCATCCTTTACTGGAACCATTTCGCCGCATTTTCAGGCCCCTATTTGAGAACTTCTGGATAAGACCAGAAGTCTGAAATTTTCGTCATCCAGTAAGCTACAATAACATACTTAAAATCCAATATTTCAAGTCTGTAGGTCATTTAGTTCCGAAGTTAAGCGAAAGCAAAAGTTTGTATTTATGACACTCACTCACTCATGATCATCAAAATAGAACCAGTACTTCCTATAAACTCTGAGAGTTGAAATTTAGTACAAAGTAAGTTTTTAATGGCCACATAAAGGGAAAACTATAAAAACTAGGACAATCGAAAATCTGGAGTACATGGTGACCCTGATTAGAAAACACAAGAGTTCAACCAAACTATTAGATATCGACATACCGCCCTTACAAAAAATATTTAACTTGGTGGGCTGCTTCATTTGATGTCAAAAATCGAAGGTCTGAAGTATCTGATGAATAACCCTCAGTTTAAAAAAACTGTGTCAAATACGAAGATCTAATAAAATAAATCAATAAGCCCACGTTACTACAAAAAGAAGTGAAATCCCACCAAATCATTCTTTAAAAAACTAGCCAAGTCTCGATGAAGCTACTTGTTTATCTCTAAAAAGTAATGAAATCTAGATAAAGTCGTGTGAAGTCTAAGGTTTTTACTGCGATTTTTTTATTTTCAAATTAGTTAATGTTATGTGACATGGCCGTTGATTTGTACCCACTATTGTCCGCGTATTGAGTCTCAATATTTACTGGATAAGACTTAAGATTCCATTACTTTATTCATTAGTGGGTATATATATACGCTCGATAAACATTACCCTCCTTCTAACGCAGTCAGGTAAATACTTGTAGTACTACCACTACTACTACTTCTAGTGTACTTGAAGCTATTCAAGACTTAGAAGAACAGTACATTGCACTGTAATGACGTAACATCTTTCAAACATACCGACACCTAAAAAATACCATTACATCCCAACAACTGTTTGTAATTGCGTAGATACATTTTTTCCCCAATGTCCCTAATTAAGGTGTTTACAACACGATAACGCTTAATTACGTAATTAATAGCTCATTACTGGCCTCCGATAATGATATAAAATGTATTATTAAATACCTAATTTAAGACCGCTGCTGTAATGCTGCTGATAAATTATTTTATAATACGAGTAATTAGGCAACTGGTTTTAAAGAATGTTCTGTAACGTATGTATTATTCCTACATTGTAAGGTCAAATTTAATGTGATAAAAATGGAGACACGGTTTTTTAAATAAGAATGAAGTAGCATGCATTCCACCTGATGGTAAGTGGTTACTGCCGCCCAAGGGCATCTGTAAGCAACTTTATTACTAACTTAACTTAACTTCATCACTAACTTAAACAATAGGGGATCTATCGAAGACGATCACAGATGCGTTGTTAATCCCGAGGACTAAGATGGTCGCCTACTACATAAGTGAGTCGGCAACCACATCCTTCCACTGAAACGCAAGAATTGCTTTACGCTAGAAATAGGTGCGGTGGTGGTACCTCCCCGGTCGAACTACATTGTTTCTACCACCTTGTGAACTTTGGTAACAAACTGTTTAATCGAGCTGGTAAAACTCTTTGTGATTTAACTCCAGAAACAACACCGCTTCACCTATTTCCGCCTGATAAGTGGTACGCGCCGTCATGTTTGGTCTGAACGGTGTGGTAATGGAGCCTTATTTAGGAGGCATTCCATCTTAGTCCTCAGGGGCAGCAAGGCATTTGTGGCTAGCTTCAGGTTCACTCTGATCTTACTTGGGCTACTTGCCATCAGACGGACTGCATGCTCGTTTGCTGTTATAAAAAATACCCTATCTCTATGCGTTGTCAAACATATTTTTAATAATTTATTTTTGCCAATAATTTGACTTAGTTACATGGATCGTGAACACGGCGAAGATTCGCCGGAGGAGTTTCGTTGTGACCAGGACGATCCATACAACTGGGACAAAATATCGGCCAAAAGAACTTCAAATACCGAATATTGTAAGTCCCAGGAACATATTAGAATATATCCTACGATTCCACGATAATATAAGTCTAACTAACAATTTGATTTTTCTAATATGAAATTTCCTAAGTTATTGAATACATATACTTACTATACAAATAGCAACGACAGTAAAACTGAAAGTATAAGTTTAGGACAGTGTTTTTCAAACTTTTTAAATACTTTATATACGTGTTAACTACCAAAAACTTCTACTTTCTTCGTGTATATTCATACTTAAGAACATATAGGCACTCGATAGGAAAAATAATGTCATTCTTGTTAAATTTGTTAGTGCATATTAGTAATGTTCAAAGATTGACTTAGGCAGAAAATAAAGATATTTATAGTAAAAGCTAAATTTGTTGTAAGTTCGTGTAAGTTCGTGTTCTGGTTCGAAAAGTATTTAAGCCATACCAATAAAAGTTTGCCTTTTTTTAGGATCTCCGAAGCACCTGTAACCAACATTAAGTCGTACCTGAAAATGTATATGACCTTGATTAGACGTATACTATTTTCTTGTAAAAAAGAAATATTTTAAATTCCAATAACTCTAATAACGCTAATTAGAAACAAACAACTTTGAGAAACACTGTACGTAATACCAGTAGCTATTGAGCCAACTTTATGTCGGGTTTCGGTACAAGTCAATACCGCGAACCCGACACTACGGCCCACGGATCTCTAACCCATTAAACAATAGCGAAATGAACGCGTTATTATATTGCTCGTAAAAGCTTAAAATCGCAGTGCCAATCGTAAAATTGTGGCAGAGTTGTAATTTTCAACGGACGAAAAAATAGCCGATTTGAAATTAAAATCGCTAATGACTAAGACCATTAAGTTAATCATTTTAATTAGAACTTGGCGTCGCTTGCGTTTTGTTTCGTTTTTTCTTATAAAGGGGAGAGGTCACTAGTGAAGCTCTTGCGTCGTCTATTTTGTTATAAAAACGATATTAAATTTTTATGATAGCATCATTAATTCATTGTCCCATTCCTGGGCCTCGAGTGTGACTTATAAATAAAATGTGTACAAACAAACATTTGCTTCTTATACTTTTCTGTAATATTCTAATAGGCAAAACAAAAAACGAAAAAAGATTTAGTGTTACCATGTATAGCGGCAAATATAAAATAAAAAATAAATTAATAAAATTAAAAATACGAATGTAACTTTTATTATACACTCTGTTATTTTCCCGACTCCGTCCGCCCACTTCTACGGTTATGAATATACTATGAGTTAATCTAGTTCATAAACTATTGTACTAAATTTCAGTGGTATCTAGCCAGTAGTATATGAGTAACAAACACACGTACATACTCAATTTTTTTCGCTTTTATAATATAAGTAAGACTACCAGAGCCCTCCAGTTTCATGCGCGTTAAAAATGGAACATTTTAAATTGTTTTAATTTTTAATTATGGTTTTGATATGTTTTCGATCCTTTAAGTCAAATTCAGTAGTTTGGTTTGATGTGGTTAATGATAGACATAACTTCTGAATTTTTTATTCATACTACTTATTTTCAGGCCTCTAAACTATTTTTTACAAACATGTTTATTATTATATGACTAAGTTTGCACAATTAAAGCTCATGATTTAAGCTGGAATTGTACAAGCTTAGTCAAAGGTATCGTATCCGAATCGTTGGTAACGTCGTCTTACCCTATAAGATTGACTAGACAGTACGACCATTAAGATCAAGCAATGTTACCTATGTTAATTAGACAAGAAAGGATAGATGCCGCTGACCCTGGATCTGTATATAATTATACACGCTACAAACTTGTTATATACCTACTGTCACACTACACTGCTAGGTTTATGCTACAATACTTCTGCTAATAGGTAATATTAATTGTATTATCTATGTCATAACAGTTTGTGTTTAAAAAAAGTTTATTAAAACTTAATTATTAGTTTAATTAATTTAATAAAAGTGTGATACCGAGATGTATTACTTATGAAATACACTAACATACTATTATGAGGCGATCATCTTAGTCGTCGGGAATAGCATTTGTGGTCAACTTCAGATAGAATCCCTGTTCGATATGAAGTTGCTTTCAGATATGTTTCTTCATAAGATTGAACTAGCAAACGAGTATGCAGTCCATCTGATGGTAAGTGGTTGCTGCCCATGGACATCTGTGAGTAAATTCATTTAGAACAGGGGTTCTATCTGAGGTCAATCACAGATGTGTTGCTACTTCCGAGGACTGAGATGATCGCCTCATAAATAAGTGAACCGGCAACCAAACCCTTTCAACAAAACGCAAGAACTGCTCCAAGCTAGAAATAGGGTTAGAAATGTTCATGTGCGGCAGTCACCAACGGTGAGTGTTGGGCATCAGATGGACTGCAAACTCGTTTGTTACTTCAAGCCGATACAAGGTAAAATCATATTAAAATAGAGGTTACTATTGAATGGTCTTTGTACTACATGACATATGAAATATTACCATTAACATATGACACCGGTGACAGACGAGTCAAAATGATAAATAATTATTATTTGCAAGCAATATTACGATTACGAACAGAAAAGTTTAAAGTGTTTATTTTATTACGAAAAATGTTGGTCACTCAGTAGACTAAGTCGCGGTTACAACATAGTCATATACACATATAGTTAAGTTCAAGCAAATAAACTTGAACATTGTTAAACAATTTAATAATCAAACACTTTATTGTTCCAAAATTTTATTTCTTTATTGCAATAAAATATTATTAAGGATTATATGAATTCATTAGTCGACAATATGTTATATTACGAGTTATTTTTTAATATTTTATAACTCATAATATGTCTCCGCCAACGCTTGAATTATTTATGGAATGCCAAAGCTACTTGTTTGCTCTACATTTCATTCCACTTTTGTATACTGTTTCATTTACACAGATAAATCTACCTATAGTGCACTAGATGAGTATATCAATTTTATAATAGAATTCGGGATGGCGCTCAAAACCATCCGAAATAAATGTACTACAAAAGACAGTAGGTACTACAATGGCGCTATACTTATAAATTGATTTAGTAATTACCAATCGTAAAATTTCGTGTAATAAAGTTAATGCAAACATTCACTGCTTACTACACAAAAAAAATCATATGCATTTTTGCTGTAAATTGAGTTAACAACAATAAATATCAAGTTAATCATTAGAATATGATTATGAAATATAAAATTGGGATGTCTAATAACAACTGCTTTGCTAGATTGAAAAAAATGTATTTGATAAATAAACCTAACATTTATTTATAACTAAAAAGATTAAGCAAGTGGTTTTTCTAGGCTGTCTTTTTTGCGACTAAAATATTCATTAAATGAATAAACTAAAAATTAATTTAAAATAAATTTCTCTATAATTAAAAAGTTGTAAGATAATAAATATTTTAAGTATATAATTGTCTTTCCCTCTTAAGGGGTCTTATTTAATTTTAACCGAACTATGTATTTAAAACCTTAATAATCTCAGAACTTATTGTAGAAGTTATTAATTATGGCTATAGAGCTTTAATATAAAATTTAACTGAATTAAACCCATTCATTTAGAGACCTCTGTCTTAGTCAGTCGAGAGACCGTTCAGCTACGAAACAGAATTATAGGATACGGTATTAAGCTGTTTCTCTTTATTTGGAAATGTTACAAACATTTTTGAAACAATATTTCAAATTTGATAATTAAGTTCTCAAATATCTCTATTTTATATCTTAAATATCTTGTCTTATTTTAATCTACAGACTTAGGTATTCAATCAAAAAATATAGAATTATGTACCCGAATGACGTAGTTTTAAAATACAAAACTTGTCCATAGCGTTCAGTACAAAATAAACTTATAGACTATTTTGTATGATATTTATAAATGTTTTGTCATTGTCATAATATGTTTATTTCTATCGTGAGTTCGCAGTGAGTGAGCAGTTCTTGCGTATCTTTTTACATCTAAGTATACATTTTAGTTAGTAGCAAGGCATCTGTGATCGACTTTAGATGGAACCCCTGTTCTATATGAAGTCGCTTACAAATGTCCATGGGCGGCAGTAACTACATACTATCAGGTGGACTGCATGCTCGTGTGTACTTCATTCTTATAAAAAATACTACTGCCCTGCTACACCTGCAATCAGTCTTAGATCGTATTGCAGTTCTAACTAAAGTCGGTCAAAGATGTTTTTCTACATATGAGCACTAAGCCGAAATATCTTGTGTAAATGTTTTCTCAACTTTTTCAGCGTAGGGTACCCTACGCTGAATGTAACGTCACATGACACTGCCGTTATAGGAAGGAAATGGGTATCTGGCTTGGAACCAAAAGTAACTCTTTACAAGTTTCGTCTTAATTTCAAAACATTTATCAGAACCACATCCAAGTTTCCCAGCTGTAAGGCTCGAAGGACCCAGACGGACATCTGAATGGCGTCTCATTATCTTTAATTATATACCGATTCTTCGGAAGGCTGCTCACTCCGCTTCTCGTTTTGGGTAGAAACTTGTTATATTCGTAATATTGCAAGTCCACAATAATTCCAAATCAAAAAGCATTTAATATTTTGAATACAGATTAGGTTACGCTATTATTAGTCACTTTCCGTGTTATTTTTTTTTATTAAATTGTCTATGGATATTTTTAGACGATTTAAAACAAATAAAGCTCAGATTCTACTTACAGTAACCAACTTGCTACCTATTGTAAGTCTCCTTACCTGACAACATCAGATTGATATTAATATTTATAATAATATTAGAACACAGCGCTTGACAGTGTTATCGGGCAGAGTTCGTTGTGAAGTGATACTAATAAAGAAAATTATGTTTGCTTAGATACTAGGAGTAACCGATTGTTCGTAGTAGCTTTTTTACCCTGGAAACAAACCCTATAACGTTATTACGTGCAAGTGTAAATACTGCGAAATTTCCGCTCTCAGAAACTCTAACAAAAATCTTATTACAAAAGATACTAGACAACAATTACCAGACCTCCCAGATTTGCTAATGTCAGGTAACACGAACTAGAAAATAGACACTACAAATCATGAGTTATCGAACATATCTTAGTTCATAGAGCCGCGCCAAGTTCTAAATCAAAGCACTACACATTAACCGATGCTTTTAAAAACCGATTTGAATAGACAATCTTTTCACTAGCACTTAGAGGCTAAAAGGGGGGAACCGGGTAAAAAGTGTAATTATGTTGATTATTTAGGTCGTAATGTCGACTATCCCGCCTCCCCACCGTCATTAATCGCCACCCCACCACCCCCATTTCTTAATCCCTTTATTATTTCGTTTCAATTATATTTGTGATTATCTTTTTATAGCTGCCGCGCATTAAAACTCAAAAAATAACAGGGACATTAAACATAATTAGAATCGAAATAACAAGATGTCCGCCGTTCGCGCCTTTTTATGGAAAAATGTAATCGTATTACGAAATAGTCTTTTTATTATTCTGTCGCCTATTCACTGTTTGGGTTTCTTTGTCTTTGTTTAGGTGCATGAACTTTAAAGAATTCGATAATTAGCCCTGTTTGTTTATTTATGTTGTAAATTGTATAATAAGGAATTATATATATTGATATAATTATGTACAATGTATTATTCATGTATAAGTTAAATTTATTCCTCGACTCTAAAAATTCGTAACAAAGTAGGTATAGATAGATAGATGTTAAGATATTATATATTTTACATTTAACAACGGCATTTAATTTGAAATTTTCCTTCAACAAAGAAGCAAAATAAAAATAACGCTACAACATTATCTATGGTCTCTGAGTATAATCTGTGGCCTTGATGAATATGCCGCATTCCTCTCCTTTCATTAACTTTAAGCTGCTCTAAGAAACTCGAGTATAATAAATAGCTTATTACATTCAAACCGGACGCTTTCTATACGAACAGTAATAACACATAATTATATTTAATATTTATTATACTAAGTTGACGCGTGACTATTAACAATACAAGTTGGATTTGCCAACCCTTTATTTAAATCACTAATGAATCGTTACTCGGCGTCGTATTTTGAACCCTAGCGTATCATTTGTAGGATTGATTTTGGTCGTAAATATGTATTATTATTAAAGAGTTCATGGATGAGCAATTTTTATGATTGTACTGGCATTGTGTAGTGCACAGATGTGGGGTTATAGTGGAATAATCGTTAAATCTTGCCGATCGTAGTCGGCAGCACGAACGCACTGCGCCGAGCTTAAAGAAACTTTAATTAGTTTATTGTTATTGTAATTAGCTTTATCGGTGACAGAGAAATGGCGGCAATAATACGTTATATAGATACTTTCTACAGGATATGTAAATGGATATGAGATCTATTTGAGTAAAAACGTCTTTCCTTCATAATAAGGCAAATTCAGAAACCTTCTATGGAAATCGGTTAATAGTTAGCGTTAGCTAGCGTGAAGCAGTTCTGGCGTTTCGTTGGAAGGGTGTGGTTGCCGGCTCACTTATATATGAGGCGATCGTCTCGGTCCTCGGGAGTAGCAACGCAACTTTGATCGATTTCAGATGGAACTGCTGTTCTATTAATTTGCTTACAGATATCCCTGGACGGCAGTAACCACTTACCATTAGGTGTACTGCATGCTCGTTTCCTACTTCAATTTAATATTATAAAAAAAGGCTTTAACATATTTTCTGATTCGATTGCCAGGCACAATTGCCACTTCTATTTCAATATTAGGCACTGTTGTGTTCTGGTTCTAACTGATATAAAGGGAGACTTACTTGTCTGAGGCGTTCCAACTTAGTCCTCAGGAGTATCGACGCATTTGTCGCTCGCCACCACGAGTCACTCGTGTGTTTTTACGCAATAACAACAGGTCAGATTTCTTTGAAATTTGCACACACATATTTTATGACCTTGATTAATACATAAGGTACTCATTTCTGAAGTCTCGGATATTGTTTAGTAGAATATAATTTGAATCATAGTTTTGATTACATCATTCAGATTAATTAATAAACCGAAACTAGCTAAACAAAACATGTTCCAGAGTTGTACCAAAATATTGACAGCAACCAAAAATATTTTCACATAAAAGGACTGGTTACGGAAAAACAATTTGCAAAAAGTTCATACATAATATGAATAAAGAAGCGCGAAATCGCTGGCCACTTCGAAATTTAAATCGATTGAACTTCCGGCCCGTTCTTGTTACGTGAAACATTAAAACCAACAATTGGTTTAACACACAAACGGTCCGTTTCGTTGTAAACGGCAACAATTCAAAGCTGGGCTTTTAGCGTATCATTTATTAAAATCCATGTTCGTAAGTTACAAACGCGTGGTCACCGATACGGGCCTAATTGTCTCACCGCGGATGGGCGACGAAATGCGATTTAATGGGAATCGCATTTCGTTTTTAACATTTTATATATTATTACGTGCATGTGTTATAATGAAAATATATATATTTTTTTGAAGAAATAAAGTAAACATTTATAGTACGCTTCATGATTTATGAATGAATGTGTATAATATATGTACAATAGTTATTATTTATTTTAATACAACTTTTCGCTTTTTTCATCGCTTCGTTTGTGAGTAAACTTGTAAGGAAATCCCAACTAATTATGACACTGCATATAACTGAGATGAAGATGACTTTATACTTTTGTATAATATTAAGAATTAGTAATGTATTTTATTTTATTGGGCGTTTATTTTTCAAATTTCTTTACTAGTGCTCACGTTCGTTATAAAGAACTCCTGTGAAAAATTTCATACTAGTAGATGATTTCTGAGTGAGTTAAAACTCAAATAGTTTTCTTAAGCAAATATGTGTGGGTGTAAGCAACAATATTAAACAATAGCTTTCCTGTTTATAATTTTCAGTGATATTGTGTTATTATGAATTAATTTGTGTGTTGTGATAATTTTGAAAAAACTATTATGTATAAAAGTATAATAATTATTTTTATTGTCATCTTCGCTTGAGGTATTTCATTTAATTTAAATATACTTGTATAATTTAGATGCTTTAGTTACTCGTCACTAGTGGAACAAGTTCCGAACGCGGGAAAACAGCATCGCACGGTGCGCGTTGCGTTCGGAAAATTGAAAGTGGCCGTACGAAAACAGAGTGGACAACCCATTGATGTATCTGTTGATCTATTATTATATTTAGCTCGCGTTAAACCCGGCCTCGGTGAAAGGGAAACCGTTTTCAATTGTTATCTCACTCGCCCGTTAATTGACCGATATTTGTAAATGTTCGCGGGGTTAATTTCTGTTTAACGGGCTAGTTGGCGCTCGGTTTTTGAACGCTATGTTAGGATTGTTCGAATTTCGAATGCGCTCTTTTCTGCACTTGTTTTTGATTGCCATTCTGTTCCCATTAAGCCCGCATATTGCAAACTTTAGTTTTTTCTTTTTTCTTGCTCGCCACCTATTCTTCCATCTGTTGTACGTGACCTTTACATATGTCTGTAATGATACGAATGTAACACGCGACTTGCGAGTCACGAATATGAAAAAGTAATTTTATGACATAAAAAGCTCAAGCGATACTGAGTAGCTTCCTGTAGACTAAGAATACTGACATTATTCCAATGGGCAAGCGGTCTCATTTGCGCTCATAAACCCTCATTTTGCATGCTAAAACGGCAGTAATGTCGTACGTTCATTTCACGAATCACATAAATCTGCTGAAGAATTACAACACATAATAAAGAAGGCAATTCCATTATTCCTTGACGTCATTAAATGACACATTAGAGCAGATTTTACACACCCTGGCACGTTTCCTTGACCATTATTATAATGCTCTCTTGTGATCTTTGGTAATAAAGTTTTGTTTAAACTACTCTCTATTAATACATCAGTTCAAAGAAGTTATGCCGTCGCATTATTCCAGTCGTAAGCGATTTGACAAAGGAAATTATTTTTCTCATTTTTAATGTAATTTTAGGCCTAAGTAAATTATTAATTTAGACAACAATTTCTCATATTTCTAGCCATAAATATATAGCCATATTTCTAGCTAGAAAACCTGCCTTGTAAAAATCTTATATTATTAAGGCTTTAATTATCACAGTAATATATTCGTTGTTTTAAAAAAGTGTAAGAAATATATATGTCTAATTTAATATTTTACTTAATTCAATATGTTTTTTTTTATAGGATTGAAAAAATAAATGAATATGTAGTCCATGTGAGGGTCTGAGTTTATTGTCCCACATGAATATTTGTAAGCGCCTATATTTGTAAGACAAGGGTTGTATCTAAAAATCAATGATATTTGATCAATAAAGCAATATTAAATACATTACCAAAGCATTCATTCCAAATCAACGTTTTAATTAAGCTTTACTAATAAAAGACATTTTAATTGCATTTTGAAAGTAATATTTAAACTACATACTTCAATCCTTTCATTACCTTATTTAGAGCTTTGATTTTTGTAACTGGAGAATTAAAAAAATAATAAAAAAGTCAAATCCGCCGCCCTATTTTTCAGATAAATAAAGCAGAAAAAAATGTTTTTTCCTTCGGAATTTTGTGTTTTCTCATTATTTTTAAGTTACTTATCGAAATATTTTAATACATTTACTGGCCAGATTTTCATCTATTAAACAAGACAATTAATACAACTTGGCAAATATTACTGAATTAAAATACGGTACGGCACTTCGGTAGCACTAAAATCAAAATGGCGGGCATTTAATTATGGTTGTAAAAAGATAAATAATCGATTTTACGATAAAATTTATCATACTTCACATCGTTAAAGCACACTTTACACCGCATATCATCAAACATTTTTAACTCCAAATTATCACACTTTGTCTAAACAAGGTCCTAATATCTGAGTTTTCTGTCTTATTGAGTCTTTTATCGTGTAATCAATAAAATAATTTAGAAAAATCCATCAAAAAAATCCCTAAAGGCATCAGACATCAACTTTCCGCATGAACGACACATTATTATCGACTAAATGGGATAAAAAAGCGGAGTAAAAAACATGAAGTCGACGTATATTTCTCGAGGCGCGTACGTAGAGGGCTCTCGTAGCGCTCTCCTCACAAAAGCACTCATCATTGCCCTTCCGCGGTGTCCCGATCACTTATTATTTTCAAACGCCATTGTTCCGAAATTAAAACGCGAGAAAGCCACGCACGCGTCATTATTTTTTGTTTTGTTTTTTTTTTTACGTAAGTATCTCGTATAGGATTATTGCACGCATACGTCCTTAAGATTTGTGGACATATTTATGACACTGATAGAATGAAATTACAAGTGCAACAAATTGCGCGGAATACTCTACACGCGCCATTGTTTGTTTTTTTTAGTATTGGACTTTTTTAGTTATAGCAATGTGAGATTGTTGCTAATGGCTTAATGAATATTGTAATACATATTTATTAAAAAAAAACATGATATAACTATGATTTTTATAATAAAATTGATAGTTTTAAGGCACGTGCTATTTTAGCGTTTTAGGATACGCACAAAATATTTTTTTCTTCGTCAGCATAGCGTAAACATTTTCTTATCATAAGTCAATCGTTAGGTAGCTACGATAACTTCTTATTAATCTGTCACTCCATGTATGTTGCGAAAAGCTATGTTAGAAATCGTTAGAAAGAATAGGTAATTTAATACACGACAAACAAAGGTCGAAGAATAATGAACCCGTGAATTAGATATCAACAGTCGTTGGCACAAAAAAAAAACAATAATTATAAAGCGCGCGTAATTCTAATTTCGAATTCAAATTAAAGCCGCTTAATGCGCGGGAGCGACCCCGTAAAAAAAGAGTTGACGAGTGTTCACGGAGGGTGGTAATTTTTCATTAATTTAAGTTCACCATTCCCTGTTTTGTTTGCTTTTAATCGCATTTCTAATTAATCCCGTCGAGAATAACGTGACAACTGTCGACTATGGCGGCCATTTTTTTCGAGCCAGTATAGCAGATGTCGGCCGATTTCCATTTGTTTCTGAGATTAATGATTCGGTGCGATTGTGAATTTTTCCGGTCGGCTTTTGTTGTTTTAGAAGCAATTTGTCCGCTTACTTTTGTAGAGCATTCGTTAAAACCTCGAATGATATTCGAATAGAAAAAGCGAGAGACAAAGGAGTTTTGGTTCACTTAAAATAATCTGTTCTAAGTACTCGATCCCCGGTAATGGAACATGCTAGTGTGTCCCTGTTTTCAGTTGTAGGGTATTGATTGTGGGACGTCCAGCGTCGTTTCTAAGAATCGTTGCTCTAATCTCACTACTGCCCATCTGTCGTCTAAACTTAGAATCCGAAATACATTTCCAATGATGATTGCCATTTCCAGAAAATAGTACTTCACTATCATTTTACTTAATTAATTTGTATATTCGTCTCGTACGTGAAATCTGAGTACTGACGCACAATCAAAAGGCAAACACAGATTTAGGTTTCGTTGACGCATAATATAAAAGACGTGTAGCGTTAATGATATTCTGATTTGAAACTCGATGAAACGCAATTGCGTCACGAAAGCAGTTGTAGGCGTTACAACTAGATGGCGCTGTACCTCTTTCTGTATCACGTTAACGAATTCACTTCGTAGCTTGTTTAAGTTCAAGTTTTGTATATGCGAAACAAGATGTTGGAATATAGGCTGCAGTAATTAGTTTGATTTTTTAAAAAGGAAAACTATGTATGCGAGAGAATGAGAATGAATATTATACAAAATATATGCATATTTAGTATAAGTAATATAATATTTTACATTAAAATGTAAAACATTTTAAGCTTGGTAAAAAATAATTAACTTTACATTTATACTAATACTCCTGGATTCATCTGTCTCAATCCCTCGCATGCCCATATCACGCACTTTTTGTTTGTTATCAAATTATGGATGGAATCATCTGCACAAATCAGGGGTTCTACTTGAAGCCGAACGCAGATGCATGATCGCTTCATATGTAAGGCAGCCTTCTATCGCAAGAAATAGTTACGCGTGGCGGTGGTGTTTTTCTTATCTGCCTATACTAAATCTAGCACGTTCCAAATCAATAGAACAATAATTACAAATGTAAAATATTTGATCCTAAACTTCTACGTAGACTATCTGAAATATAAAGAAATCAAGTCAATACTACTTTGGAAAGGGAGATCTCCCGCCAGGTTAGGTGATCATGCCTGGGGAGCGACCGTGCTCCAACAGTCTCTGTTCGGAACTTGTATATATATAGCCACGATATTGAGAAAACTCCGATAGCGCGTTTCAGAATACGGTGACGTCATCTCTCTTGATGAGTAGCGGGAGGTCGCCACACTACTAATATTATAAAGTTTGTGAAGATGTATGTGTGTTTGATATTTAGTTCCGAATAACTGGTCGGAGTTCAATTGATTAATACAAGGTTTGATTCGCAGGATTAAACTAGTATAATTATTATGCTATCTTAAAACTTTAGGCACAACTAGTTTAATAAATATGAGCAAAGGTTTTATTATTAACCTACATATTATAGGGAAGGAAAATTGCTTCAAGGAAAATATTTTCGCCATTAAGTTGAGGTTAATCATACAACTTCATTATTATTAAAACAAAAATATATTAATCTAACTAGTATTTGAACCACTTACCGTACCAGGTGGTAGAACTAGTGTGGTTCGAAGGTGAAGCAGTTTTTGATTCCGTTGAAGGGTGTGATTGTCGATTTAGATATATATGTGGCCGTTATGTTATTCCTCGGGAGTAGCAACGCATCTGTGGTCGACTTCTGATAGAACCCTTGTTCTATATGAAGTTGCTTACAGATGTCTATAGGTTACATGTACTGCATTCTCGTAATTGTTTTCTTTTTTCATAAAGTTAGCTCCCAAATACTTTTTGTTAATTAATTGACGTTTTTTATGCAAAACGCCACAAATAAAATAGGCACTAGATGGCGTTGCAAGTAATTCTATTATAGACCTGCTGTTAAAATATCGAAACTACGTGAAACTACGAAATAAAAAATCTTTTTAGTAATTCAGAGCTACGGTATAAAATCGAAAGTATAAATAATAATCGATTAACTAGGGTGAACAAATCGATTTTTCTAAAAAAAATGATTAATTAAATAATACGATTATTTTTCACATCTCTAACGTCATGTAAGGTCGTTTGCAACATTTAATAGTTGAAAACATACATATAACTATTGCATACCTATCCATCGTGGAAACCATTCAGTAAGAGTACAAGATGTGTGTATTTATCCAAGTATCGTTGACATTGCTCAAAACGCAAATGGGACGTACGTACGAGTAAGATTAGTGCGGTGCGGTAGGGGTGGAGGGTGGACGGTCCGGTACAGGGGTGGCGTGATAACATAACAACGTTCGAACTATAAGACAAATTGAAGAGTTTTTGATTATTTGTTTATCTATAAATGTTTGGAAAATAATGCATATTTTATTTGACTAATGTGTGTGTGTATTCTGTTACGATTGTAGAGAATATATTTACGTATATATTTGGGAAAGAGACGAGGTTCTAAGGAATAGTGAGGTGCTCTTACTGCTTAGCACGGCAGCTTTGATGTTAGGCCAGTTAAATTAATTAATTGGAATGCGTTCGTACACTCGTCTCTACATGTTTCAATGGTAACCATTGCCCTCAAAATATTTTTTGTTGGGACCACACGAAGCTTTGAAGGATTTCAAAGGAAGTGTATAAGCTACATACAACTGAAATAAGTTTTTATTTTGGATATAGTTAATTCCTATGTCAATAGTTCCAGCCGCAAAATTTCTCAAATGTCTTTTCAGTCTACAATTTTCGTGCCTATTTTGATAGCTGGGATTTTTTTGATATCAGTCCGCTTTATGATATCAGATTGCAATCATAATACTTATTGGAATTTAATATTGCTTTGTGATTGGGTCAAGAAAGGTCCAAGGTTTGCCGAGAGCCTATCCTATTATAATACATAGTATAATCAGAATTCAAATAATATTTTTTCCATAATTTTAATTACCAAAATATTTTGCGCATATTTCGCTTGAATTCGTTAATCGAACTCAACGTTATTTGATTCACGGAAGGATAAGGATTCTCAGTAACATCAAAAATATCTGAAACCAAAACAAAATATATACATGACGAATAGATAAACTCTTTATTTATAAAAATGAAGTAGCAAACAAGCAAGCAGTCCACCTGATGGTAAATGGTTACTGCCGCCCATGGACATTTGTAAGCAACTTCATAAAGAACAAGGGTTCTATCTGAAGTCGATAGATCATTTGGGAAGTCGGTTAAAACTTTATAAATTTAAAACGAGTATGGTAATGGAGTTTTATTCCATATTGTCATATTGCAAAAAATGTACTTGTAGTATTAATACTAACGAAAGTTATATCTAAATAGCTATTGTCAAATTTAAGGCAAGATCCTGGAGCTAGCTATTACTAGATATTATCCAAACAAATAAAAGACAACCCCGCTGAGTTTCTTGCCGGATCTTCTCAGTTGTGTTCGTGTTCCGATCCGG
>DWNE01003136.1:0-17280 GCA_018249875.1 Cecropterus toxeus | reverse complement strand
TAAAAAAAAACACGCTTTCTATACTCAAAGCCCCACACTAGGATTTTCTCCTGTGTCGTGGGTGCCATGAACACACCAAGACGCAGAACAGAAATCTAAACTCATCATTCATATTTCTGTCTGGCCGGGAATCGAATCCGGAACCCACTGCGCGTCAAACCGGTATGGTGACCGCTAGCTCACGCGAATCGTCACTTATATAAAGTTGGTTGACACAAGGAACATCTTTTGATAATTAATCGCCTAGCCTAGACATTTTATAAAAAAGAAATGGCTAACAAGTAGGTATTCAGTCCCACTGCTGTTAAGTAGTCACTGCAACGCAGTAAGCAATCCCAGCCAGGGCTGGAGACCTGCCTGGGATTTCCCAATGTTTAACTAAATTGGAATGCCTATGTATCTCACTTGTGACGAAACCAACCTGCACAACAGTGATGACAAGTGCCAGGACAGCAATGATGTACACGTTGTAACTTAGCCAATCGCCCAACTCACTGGCGCAACCGGTGGTGTACGCATTTTGTAAGGTGCATATAAACGGCGAGATGGTTCCGTAGTCGATATGGCAGCAGGTGACTGGTATTAGACTCGAACCATAGTCGTGTCGGCCAACCACGCCGCAACATTCAAACTGTTAAAAATATAAAAGTTACTGTTAGAAATGATTAAGATCCTTTGTTTTAAAAATTTGGGAAATTTTATTCTATCTAGGCAAATCCAAGAAGAAAATAACAGTGGTTTCAGAAGTGACATAAATCCTAATATGAATTACATTTTTATTTTGGAACTCTCCAGGAATTTTTATTCTGGGTACTTGAGGGATATCTAAGTAAGTCTAAGAGAAAATAAGCAGTGGTTTCAGAGTTAACACAAATCCGAAAATGAATTAGTTCATGATACAAAATAGATAACGACTTATCGCAATAATATGCGATCGTCGAACTGACATGGAGATGGTACCGCGCTTGATCCTCGGGCTGATAGCTGGGGAGATCGTGACTTTGTGGGACCCTGGGCTAAAACTACGGGGGCCCTTTTCTCTATGGTGATGTAGTATACACTATGTGATGTAGTGTATAGATACTTATCAGAAAAAAACTCGACTGATAAAAATGTATTTTTTATCAGCCGCCTTAATTAAGATTCGTCTCTTATTATTTTAAACAGGGGCTGTAACAGCCTCCTGTATCCGCGGGGCCCTGGACTGAAGCCCAAGAAGCCTATAAGTAGATCTGCCCCTGGCAGATAGACATTTATTTTTCTGTTCTAAATCTGAGCGTTTTAACAATGAGCACTACAATGGGACGCTGAGTGTATAAATAATCCAGCGAAGAAAATTCTAATTACAAGGACTTTTAGACCTCACCTCCGTTTGCAAATCATCCCAGATCTTGGCAACCTGTAACCTGGTCTTGTACAGATTGAGACTCGTAAGCATGGTGCTCCTTATTTCCGAAGCCGCTCCACTTGTCAGTCCGTAGCCAGTTATAGTGATGGATATCTCGAATACCAGAACCACTAGTAGAAGACCTAGATACTGGAAATACAAAATATGAATAAATCGCTTGTAAGTGTTCTTCGAACGTACATATCATAATACTAAGAGAATACCGAAAAAGGAATTCATTCCACACCGTATGTTTGTGACATTACAAAGAAATCAAAGAACAAGAGAGATATAAAAACTCTATCGTGGTAAGAGTACCTGGACGTAAATCGATAATGTGTATATAAAAACAAGATTGTTTACCAACACATACGAATATAGTTTTGGTAACGAGTATCATCAGTCATTGTACATCTTAGACATCCTATATGGTAACGTGTATAATCAGGACATCTTAGACGTCCTATATAGATATATAAGTATACGTTTTGTATCTAATACAGGGTCTAATTTGTGTAAACTTTATGAGTGGTATTGCGTCAGTACTAATTAGCTGGCTACTACAATTCATCACGGTGCTAAATAGAGAGAACCACATTTGCTGTTACAATAACTTACGCACATATGAAATGCTACTTTTGATTGTATTATTAGAGTTACGAAAAATATACCTAAACATTAGCAGACCTTAAAATTGTTCTATTTCATTATCTATATCTACAAATTATACAAAAGTGTATACACATATACGTAACATACACGTAAGGTCCCGAAATACTAACCCCTAGGATAAAATAAAAGTGCTCGGAATACGCAGCGTAGAACCCAAGTATCGAGGTCAATAGCACAATCACTCCTGTCCCAATAACGAAGCCTGGTAGCGTGAAGAACCGTTGTGTGATCAGGTCGCTGTAATCATGGTGCCTCGCCAGAATCACTGACCCAGCAATGATGAGGACTAAACCTGTGACCTGCAAAACGCGACTTGATGGTAGAAGACTGTTTTTATATCTAAGTTATTTAATAGTTATAGATTACGCTGTAATTCGACACCACTGCCACTTTTCATACACACAGTCACCCTGACACTTTTCTTTTTAATAACAGCAGTTAAGCCTTGTTCTCTGGCTTGAAGAATTTGGTATCTAGGGCAGTCCTCAGGAGTAGCAACTCATCTGTGACCAACTGCCGTTAAGATTTATCTTATCAGATGTTCATAACAGACTTCCATGAGGAGCAGCGGCCACTTATCACTAGATGGACATCGTCATTCGACATCCGTTAAACAGCCAACGTCAAGGGACGTCGATAAACGATCAATATTCGTTTGTAAGCATCCTAAGAAAATAGACGTGTCGTTGATGCTGCTACAGTGCATAAACTTCTCAGTAACACTTTATATGCATTCCACTTTCATAGGAACACTACACGCTAAACAACACATCAAACAGAAAAGAAACACAAAACCAAACTTACGAATAAGACAAGGTCAGCCGGGATCGAACCCCGCACAACCGTGCCCGGGATTCAATCAATTACTTAAAGGCCACTGCGATACGTAAGTTATCGAAATTGTACCACTGATAACGTCTATTGCTATTTAGTGAAATTTAATTAGAAAGTTCTTTCCTAAAATATAAATCAGGATTCTCACCAAAAACACAGCGTTAACAGCAGCCAAACAATACCGCACCGATTTAAAAAACTCAGGAACTTTTATTTTATGCATTTTGAAAAAAATCACCAAACAAATAACTGTCGAAACCCTGGCCGCGATAATACGCAGACTAACGTCGAGATGTTTTATCAATCTGAAAACTAACCAATATCTATTTTATCTTGACATACAGTGGTTGGTCTCAAAAAAAGTGTAATTTCATATATCGTAAACGTTTTGAAGGTTTTATCTAATAAATATAACTCCATGTTTTGGTATTATATTATTTTGGAGTTTTTTTTCGTAGAGAGCAAGTATTTATTTAGGTCTAATGTTATATTTTCCAATGAATTGAAGAGGTATTCCCGGTGGGCTATGACATGGGAACTCTTCAGATTAACAAAAAATATAACCGACTTCCATAGCACAAAAAAGTAAAAAATAATTTAAATATATATTGGTTTAGTACATAAACAGTACATAGTATGTAGTCCCGTAGTCCGTCCGATACTTTTTTCTTCCTTTTAATAAAATATATTGTTTGTGTAGGCCATATTTTCATTATCATATATAAAATTATCGAGTCTATGTAGGTTATGCTTAAAATTTAATCTTAACTGCAAAACATCAATAACCTGTGTAATAAATTAGTGTGCAGTTTGTTGAGTTTTCACTTCTATATACTTAGACAGATAAGGTAACAGTGGGTAATAATATCATTCAAATAATCATGAAACTATGATGCATACCTTCATGGGCGTCGCCAGGTACGGGCAGGGAAAGGAGACCGGTCGGTCGAAAGTCATTTAAAAAAAAAATTGCATCTATTATTTTCAAGAAATTGACGTTGTATATGAAACAAATTAAATATTATGTAAAGAAGCGCGCAGACTACAGATAGTACCCCTGTTCTATATGAAGTTGCTTTCAGATGTCCATTGGCAGCAGTGCCTACTTATCATCAGGTGCACTGCATGCTCGTATGCTACTTCAATGTGATAAAAAAAAGTTTACGCCCTTCTTATCACTAAATTTACTCAACGGCTAAAGAAGGTTTTTCTTTGATTCACAAAAAAATCTTTACTACTTATAGGTTCAAAATTTGAACTTTATTTGTAATTTCACCTAATATCATAATAATGTACGAATTAGAGTAAAAAATATACGATATTGCCAACACACGTGAGGGATAATTAAAATGCTATGTACTAAAAAATATTTATTATCACTATAATAAACTAACAATAAGTGGAATCTACATAATTAATCAATAAGCTAAACTTTTGTGGTGTTATTTTGTATGTAGTCTCACATGTCTCACATTTACAGCGCTAAATAGCCCTCTAATTGTACGACACTTCTGAAGAAACGTATAATGACCACGGCAACAAAACATCAAAATATGTTGATTGTCAGCCGACACGAACTATTTAATTATACTCTTCCTAATTTGTCGCCTAAAATTAATTTATACATACAAATGTAATAAATTATGTAAGCATTCGTATGCAACCTTGTAAATACTGCTTTTTACACAGGCTTAATAAAGAAGGCCTTTATTAATTACAAGAGGCTTAGCAGGAATATCATCATTTTCTTTTACTCCAGTATGTCACATGTGATGCAAGATCACAAGTGAAATTAATATAGTCGGGAATATCGATGTATCGTATCAAATGTAAACGTATGATGTAACATTAACCCGACGAAAAGAATAACTATCACGAGAAACAACAATAATAATAATTAATTGATTTAAAATGTGGACTAAGATAACAGACATGTTAATATAGTAAGTATTATAACCTCTGACTCATTCTAGTATTACTTTCCAATGTTTAAAGCCGAAAATTTCAAATGGAAGCATTACGTGTGGCGATATTAACGCCTAAGTCATTACACAAAGAGTCCCTGAATAAGTATATTGAGTTTTTTATCATAATAGTCATTATTGCTCCAGTTCAACTTCCTCAAATTTCGACCTCCACGCTAACCAGCCAGCTATTGAGGTGAGAATTACCTGGAATTTAAATATTTTATATTAATAATGGAAACGATTATTCCATAAAAGGAAAGATGTGAGAAAAGACTACCAATAAATTCGTCTATATAATCTAATCTAATGGGTATTGTTTGTTATAATCTTATATTATGTTTTTTTTTTTTCTTTTTTTTTCTCATTGTAATTTTTGACAATTACCCATTCTTATTGTATCGTAATTGTTTATTCCAATAATTGGACTGGACCGCTCTAATTGACTTAATAAATAAATAATACACACAGACAGCTTGAACTCGCAACCCTACTAGAAGCATAGTTGCACAAATAATCCTTCATAATTCATAAAATACTTTTTTACTATATGGAAGTGGCAAACGAATATATGTACAGTCCGCCTTTTGGTAAGTAACCACTTTTACCTATACACTCATAGCCTCATATTAGCATTTTCTCCTGTGTCGTGGGTGCCACGGACACAAACAAAGACGAATACACACACCCAGACCCAAAAAAGTCATATAAATTCAATATTCAGATGTCTATCTGGCCGTGGATCGAACCCGGAACCTGCTGCGCGTCGTCCCCTATGGACTGGTAAGCAATCCCTGATAGGATGGAAGCCCTGCCTGATATTAATCAGACGGTTTATAACACTGAAGAAGTAACTTGGTATGTTTAGGTAAGTGTGTCTCACTTGTAAAATAAAATTAAAATTAAAATATTTTTATTGACAAAGACACATTCACCTTACACACGCTTTTTACACTCATAGTCCCACACTAGGATTTTCTCCTGTTTCGTGGGTGCCATTTACACACAAACACGAATACACAAACAAACACAGACCCAGAACAGCAATCTAAACTCAGTATTCATATTCCTGTCTGACCGGGAATTGAACCCGGGACCCACTGCGCGTCAGACCGGTATGGTGACCGCTCGGCCACGCGGGTCGTCATCACATTCACTTATGCAAGTCGCAAGTTCCCTGTACTAGGTTGTAGACCTGTGTTACAGGTACATCGCTCATCTACCGAGACACGAGACAAGATAGGGTTTAATTTAAAAAAAATAGTATTAATGGTGACATTAGGGAAATTTACATCTATTACGTTATAAAGTACTTGTAGTGTGTGTGAGTATGCGAGCGTGCGTGTGTGTGTCTGTGTGTATACGTGTATGTGTGTGTAACAAACTTGTGACGTAACCAACCTGCACAACAGTGATGACAAGTGCCAGGACAGCAATGATGTACACGTTGTAACTTAGCCAATCGCCTAGCTCATTGGCGCAGCCGATGGTGTACGCCTTTTCTAAGGTGCATATAAACGACGTGATAGTTCCGTAGTCGATGTAGCAACAAGTCACTGGTAAAAGACTCGGTGAATAATCACCCGGGCCTTCTACACCGCAGCATTCGAACTGTTGAAATATAAACAGAAAAGTTTAAAAATCATTGTAGTACGGAAATATAAATTTATTGATCGGACAAGTCCTCGCAGATTTCTTCTTTGGATACTTAAAGGATACCCAAGGGTATCTAACAAGGAAAAAAGCAGTTCAGGTTGGGTTAAGAATTTACAAAGGCAGATACAAATTATAAAATAAATATATAATCTATTTTATACATAATCTATCACGATAGGTTTATGACCGCTGCAACACAGCGTCGACTTGCCGAACTGATACTCAGATGGCGTTTGATCTTGGGCAAGACAAACATATTTTCTGGATGTCATGTGGATTTCTGTTTTGAGCCTGAGCATGTCCATCCTGAGCATTTGAGAGTCTATCGTAACCACGGTACTGGATTAATTACTTTAAGCTTCAGCAAAGAAAATTGTAACTATTAGAACAGCATAGATTTTGCTTCTATATAATTACTTAACTACCTTCTTTCTTTCTTACCTCCGTTTGCAAATCATCCCAGATCTTGGCTACTTCTAACCTGGTCGTGTACTTATTGAGACTTTCAAGCATGGTGTTGCTTATTTCCGAGGCCACTCCACTTCTTAGTCCGTAGCCAGTTATAGTTATTGCTATCTCGAATACTAGAACCACTAGTAGAAGTATTATATACTGAAATAAGAAAATACATTGAATTTTGAATAGCTAAATGTCATATCGCTACGGGAATACCTCAGGGCTTAAACGGAGAAGAACAGAAATAAAAAATGTGTGTGAAACTAGAACCGAATTTCTTCTATATAATATTCATTTGGGGTTTAATTTATACTGCAATCAGTGAGCCATGACAAAATGGACTCCTCTATCTCCTTAAGTTACATAGTTGTCTTCTTGCTTTACTACATAGGTTTACACAAAACGCCTGCAATTACAATTTTGGGGGTACGGTTTATAAGCCCCTGTCACAGTCAAATGGCAAAAATCAGGAAACGATAGTTTAAGAAGAATTTTTTCATAAATGAATTTTATCTTGTCAGCCGCGAATGTCGTCGAAGGCGATTAAGGCACTAAGGAGATGATAAATTTCTTTCCGACATACGAATCCTTCTGTGTAGTGATGATCTAATCGTCTTTTGTTAAGTATAATCACTTTAGTCTACAAATACACCTATCTATCTAACTTCTAGAGATTATTATCAACCAAAACCATTAACAGGTAGACCCATAATTTTGTACTCATCTATACCAGAAACGCTACTTTTAAATGTCTTATTAGTGTTACGGAATTGTTTTTTACTAATATTGATACCTAAAAATTATGTGAAAATGTAGGTCAACGTACATACAAGTAAGACCCAAAATACTAACCCCCAGGATAAAATAAAAGTGCTCAGAATACGCAGCGTAGAACCCAAGTATCGAGGTCAATAACACAATCACTCCTGTCCCTATAACAAAGCCTGGTAGCGTAAAGAACCGTTGTGTGATCAGGTCGCTGTAATCATGGTGCCTCGCCAGAATCACTGACCCAACGATGATGAGGACTAAACCTGTGACCTGCAAAACAAGACTTGTTGGTAGAAGACTGTTTTTTAGAAGACTGCTTGTTTTACGCAATTTTAAAAGTGATAGAAAAGCATGGTGGTACAGTGCCGAAAACTGCAACACCAATTTCTGCTTAATAACAGAAGCACTTTTGTGCTTTGATTTGTAGAATATGGTAAAGGGGACTTTCTCAGAAGTAGCAACGCATGTGTGACCAAGTACAGGTAAGAATTATCTTATCTGTGGATTAAAGACGTTTATGAACAGCAGTGGCCACTTATCATGAGATGGACAGCGTGCTCGTTTCCTTCTTCCATATTACAAATAGGCTTGCAAAGCAATTAATCGATCGGTAGTCATCATTCAATCTCTATCAACAATTGCTTCACCAAAATATCGATGACTTAGATCGATGATGTTAAAAGAGTCTCGGCCTGCATTCTCCCTGACTACATCCCCCTCTTAATATAAATTTAAAATAATTAGACGGTTTTACGGGTTTATAGTTATATTATATCTGATTGGCAATTATAATATCATATATAAATGCAAATCTAAATACACCGCTGCCATTAAGATGGAGGCAGGAATCGAACCCAGAACATTGAATGCGAGAAACAATTATAGAAGCCACTGCGATACGTAATTTATTAAAATTATACCGGCGACAACGTCTATTGATATTTTTTGAAATATAATTGGACCCTGTTAAGCAGAAAAGATCCAACAGTTTTTTTTTAGCTTTTGCGTAAATACAGTTCAAAGTTTGACCAAAAGACATAAAATGTACCTACATTTTTAAAAGAGTTAGAATTTTTGTAATTTCTGAAAAACTATGCGTGGATCTTTTAGTATCTATAATCACTTTTTCAGGAATTCAAAAAAGGTAATGTAACATTAAGAATTATTTTACGGTTAAACACAGAACTGCATTTACTCAAACGTAAAAAACAGTGTTGGATCTTTTCTGCTTAACAGGGTCCAATTGAAAAGCTATTTTTAATTGAAATATAATACAGGATTCTCACCAAAAACACGCCGTTGACAACGGCCAGAGAATATCGCACCGATTTTAAAAACGAAGGTAGTTTTATTTTATGCATTTTCGAAAAAATGTCAAGCAAATAACTGTCGAAGCACTGGATGAGATAACACGCAGACAAACGTGGAGATGTTTTATCAATCTGAAAACTAAGCAATATTCGTTTTATCTTCACATTTTCGTTTAACCGTAACCGACTACTCGTATTATTATAACGTACCAATATATTGTTTCTGATCTTACAACAACATAATCAGGATTGGTAAAAATGCAGCGATTCCAATGAAGTTTATTGAATAAGTTTAAAAGGTAATGGCAATCCTCTGTCGGATATTTTCAAACTGTCTCCGAGATTTTGATGCTGGGAGATAAAATTAAGACTACTGGAACCAGCAGCTTAACGCGTCGATAAATGAAATTTTAAATGTCGGGGTTCAATTAATTAAGGAGTAAGCATATTTTCAAGGCTGTATTGTTATAGCCCATCAGCCCGACTGAGTGCCCAATCAACGTTCGGACCACCGTAGACTAAGGTAATAATTTAATATAGTTGTTTATCAGGAATCTTGTATTTGTTTGCAGTAGATGCTTAGCGCGGCTATTAAAAACGTAAAGCGGTAGCGGCAGCCAGTAACACCGGTGGACAGTGGATACACTGTATCCACTGTCCACCGGATACACTGGATACACTGTATCCACTGAGGGAACTGTCCGGGTAAAGGGGGTTCCTCAAGGCCCGCAGACCTTACACCATGCGGCGACGCCACGCCGCGGCAAAGAATGATTTTCAAATTCTAAAAAACGTGTTGTGTTCGTAAACAAAATAAATTAGGTAACGACCGCTATGCAGATCAATTAAAATTGTGTTGGGTAGGCAATTAAAATGTTGTTTGGTAGTATATAGAAATATTATTTGACTTATAATACACGAGAAGAGACATTATCTTTTTGCAATAATGTGCATAAGCATGAGCAATGATGAGTTATCAATCGAAAGCACTTCATTTTTGATGCAACTAACCCTAAAAGTGATATTTTAAATTACGTGTATCTGCTTACTCTTAATAGTCTATGGTAAAAAAACACACAAAAAACCTTCTCGTATTCACACTTCTTCACACGTCTCACAATGTACACAAGCAAAACTATTGTAGATGGCACCACAGTTCCATGTGGTATGTTGCACTTGAAACGAAGCAACTGATAGTAAATTATTAAGTACTTTTAAGTGTACTATAATATTTTTATCTTCATATTATATTTACACAAGAGTAAACACGCTAATAAAATATATGTTATAGCTATTATTAATTTAAACAGTAGGGCAACATTATGTCAATTGGTAGAAATTCTTGAATCAATATATTAAAATTGTAGCTGGAAACACAGACACATTTGCTTCTTGCTTCTTGTATAGCGCTCGGCTGTTGTTTATTCATTTCGTGCGTGTTTTGTTGTATTTAAAAACATCAATACGTGACGGTAAGTTTAATTGTTACCGCGAAAATGATTTTGTAGTGCAAATATGATAAAAGTGTACGTGAAAATAAGATTCTAAGAAATAATATGTCAGAAAAATTATACTCATAAGCCGAGCCAACGACGCAAATCGATGTTTTCTCGTCTTTGCGTACTACGAGCTTTGTAGAAAGAATTTTAATTTAAATATCTTTGTTCCAGATAGCTTTTATATTTAGAATTTGAAGACATCGAGATTTAAAAATGGCTATCGGAGCGGGAATGTCGTGTGTAAAATATCTTCTATTCGGCGTCAATCTTTTGTTCGCGGTAAGTGTTTGCTTTTTCCTTGAAAGCCTTCCACCTGCCATGGGGCGGCTCCGCCGCCCGCTAATGTTATGCACGTGATACTGCCATGTCAAATGCATTTTTTCAATTCAATTTAAAGTTATATATTCATTATTGATCTTAACAATAGCAAACTATGTTGTTATGAATATTTTTAATAAGAAAAAAGAATAAAAACTGAAGAATGTTAGTAGAGTAAATTATTGCACAATATTGAATGTAGTGATTACTTTATTAGAAAAATTGCAGGGTAGGGTTTATGCAATGTGAAAAGTAATTAATATCATGAGATATTAATTACTTTTAAAAAGGAGAAGTACTGTATAAATGATTATACAGTACTTTTCCTTTGCGAGTAACTTAAATTTTTACTACTTTCCAATAAAATACAACTTGTTGCTTATGACTCATATTTAGAGTTGCGAAATAAGATAGTTCTGTACGCGAAATACAAATTACAGTACTTCTAATTCGAATATGTAATATTTGCATTTAATATTAAACTATTATTAACATTGAACTTCAAGTTATCTAATTCGATTATTGGACAGATGATAATGGATATGTATTATATTAATATTAATTTACATTATACACAAAATGAAGTATTTTTGTGTATTATTCATGAGTATTTGTAACTTTATTTTTTACTCATTTGAGATACAAATTTTTATATTTAGTGAAACATTTGAATTTTTTTCATTTGTAGCTAAAATTTCCACAGTTTTCCCAGTAAAATTATAGAATCCAAACTAGACGGACGACACCAATGAGTCATTATTTTTAAATACTAGTTCCTCTGTTTAACTAAAAAAAAGGACTGTCAAAAACAAACTGACATTCTCTAAATCCTTCTCAACTCTCCAAAGTACGTGAATTCAACAAAATCACACTTAATTATATTTTTTCTATTACATTGTTAACTCTTTTAATTATTTTATTCTATACTTCGAAAACCAATCACATTAGTGATTGGTTTTCCATTAAAAGTGTATGTTTAATATTAATTAAAAGTACCTGGTTGACCGAGCTTCGGCTGGGTTTTTTTGTTGCTTGTTTAAATATATTAGTTACATAATGCAATACTTTACGTTTTATGAAAAATTTACACTTCAATCCTTACAAAGTTAGACATGACTATTGCTGTAATATACAAAAATAATTAAACAAAAGGTTTAATGAAATGCACCTGAAGGTACATGGTATATTTTTCATTTTAGATAAGTGGCCTCATAATCCTGATAGTGGGAGTGAAGGCTCAGATTGGAGCAGACCCGTATGTGGACTTGACGGATGAGAAGTTCTACACCACGGGCCCTGTGCTCCTCATCATCATTGGCTTGATTGTCTTCATCGTAGCATTCTTTGGCTGCTGCGGAGCTGTGAAGGAGAACCACTGCATGATAGTCACGGTGAGTCACTTACATTTTTTTTTTTTAATTTTCCCACTATTTTTTTTAAACACTACTGAAGTCTTGTATTAAACTACAAAAGGTTTGCAGTCCACTTGTAACTGAGTTATAGATTAAAAAAAAACAAAAGTACATTATATATAGTATATCATCTATATTTCAACACACAATGGAAAATGAAAATTCTGTATATGTACTGTGTTATTTTTTAAGTGTATTTTTCTATCTACATTGTATGGAAATTGGCCAATAGCCAGTTTTGTTGGTCTTCTCATTTGCATATCAAGCTTGACAGAAAATAGGTGTATAACCCTTGAAATGCTTTATATAGACTAGGTCACATTAAAAGTAGGTCATTTACCACCTATTAGTGACTAGATTTAATTTTATGTCACTAAAGGTTTATACATCACTTTATACATGGACTAGTCCTCAATTTTTTTTTTATTTTAATTCTAATTAGTCATTAATTGAACTTTACTACAAAAAAAATACTGGAAGTAAATATACGATTAAGAATTAATGTCAAATTGCCATTATACAAAATTAAATTAAAAACATGTTTGATAACCAATTACAATCTAGTTAAATAAATGCATTAATGAAAACTGGTGGCCATATTGGGTTTATACTTGCAATGGAATAATTATGAGTTTGTTATCTGTACATTGCACATATAAAATGTATGAATGCACCATTATCTTTGGCCATTAAACTGTTATTCACAACAGAAATTAATAATACAAACTCAGTTGCGAAATATTTATACTCTCTTTGTTATTTTATGTTACGTTCTAATATAAGACGCATACGCAATCTACTTAACAAGTATTTCAAATTAAAATAGTAAAATATTCGATCTAATGAACTGAATATTCTTAATTAGCCATTTTCAATCATATGCATAATGCAAGATACATTTGAAAGTGCTATTATTGGTCACGGAACTCATTTAAATGACGTAAATAGACTTATCAGACTCAGAGGTTTATATCAGTTAATCCACGTTGACCTAAATAATATAAACGAAAAATTCTAAGTGTATAATATAAACATAGTATGTTTATGAGACATTGTCTTGATTATGTTTTCTTTTTTCTCGTGTTTATGTACAACGCTCGACGGTCTGCGCGCCTGCGCGGTCGTGAACTGTTTGCATAACTTTTGTACAGGGATCCTAAATAATTTTAGTAAAGTCTGCTTCTTATATCTTTCATAAATTTTTAAATGATTTTTCGATGATTTACCTATCTCTTCTCTTTTGGCATTTGACTAAACATAGACCAAAAGGAAGAAGATTATGTTTGGACGAATGCTGGTTGCAGATCAGATTAGCGAAATAGGAACTTCTAAATATAGTTGGTCTCACTTGATAGTCATGTTCGCCCTGGAGCATCTAATCAATGAACAGCTGTAATCGACGCAGATACCAATGCAGACTATTTTGGAACGTCTCTGATAATAATTACCTTCCTTCCTTCCCTCCCACATGAGCTCTGTCAAGACCAAAACCATGCCATTCAAAAGGACTAACAGGAAAATGCTGACTTAAAATGTTGCTAGATGTTTTTGTTGTATCACTCTTGTAAAGGATTCCATTTTAACTTAAATGTAACTCGGTAGACCGCTACTTAAATATTTTTTGTCAACTTCAAATTATTAAATAGATAAATGCCCCTATTTAGATTCGTACTGAATAAACAAACGTTGGATAAATAGCGATTTGGCAAACTTTGCAACTTTGTCGAAGAACAATTTATATACGTAATAAATTTCGCTTACTCGACTCGAACATCTCGGACATGTGATTTGTAACAAGGCAATTGGGCCGATCCGTTTAAACCAATTGCCCCGCACGAGTCACAAGCCGTGCCCTTTCATATAATATACTGTCTGTACGATGTACTATAAGTAACCGGCTGCTTCCTTTCTTAAATAATTAAGGCGTAGTAAAGTATGTTAGTAAATACCTAAGATAAAAAAATAGCAGTCTCTGGATGCATAGCAGATGTGAAACATAGTGTTCGTACAGGTTCGTAATATACATAAAAGAAAAGATTGCGTCAGAAACTAAATATATACATAATGAAAATAACGTCTACGAACAGTACCCCACCCTAAAACGAATCAACACCTCAGCCCACTTAGTTTTGTTCGATACTTAATAGTTTCAAAAATGTAAAATAGATGGCGCTAAAATAAATAAAGTCAAGCATCGCTACGCCAAAAATAATCCGGTGTGAAGGGTCCGCTTTTTTATAACCACCGTTATCAAGTAAAGTTGAATCTCTATAACTTAAACCTCGTTAAGTCGTAATCCTCAATAAATCGAAAAATATGTCATGCCTCTTCTGCTAAATCACTAAATAAGCGATATCGTGAATTATACGATTATATTTTCCCTACCAAGTATTGATAGTACATGTTGAAGTAAACTCCGTAAGTCGTAGTAAGTTAGTAAAATATAATGACGTCTTACTCGGGATTCCCCGACCTCATAACGATAAAATTTAGGAGGAGTGTTCGATGCTTCTAATCTATTGTTAGGGCCTTGTACATATGTTAATTAATGTGACATCAAAATTACTCCATTCCTTGTCGAAATTTTAGCAATTAAATCTTTTGCATCTCAAACTTCTTGTTTAGTCAGAAACTCGTTAACTCGAAATTTCTAGCAATTTCCCTTAAGATTAGAGTTATCGTGTTTCTTCTGTATTTTATCGAATTTTACTTAATACTTTTCGCGACTGTCACTTAGTAATCTTTCCCAATATCGACTTGATTGTATAAGTAGGTTTCAGTCTTCTGTCCTCCTTTTTCCACCACTTTGATCTGACATGTTTTCATTAGCTTATCTGGCTTTCTGATAATTATTGTCATTAAAGATTATCTGATTTTGGAAAATGTATTTTTTACTGTTAACAGTATTAAAATATTTTTTTCGAGAGCAATATTGTCGGTGTACTGACGTCAGAGGTTTTGACCTTTCTCCAAGGCGAAGTCTGAATGAAATCAACCGTGATTTCATTGATTGTTTCGTTTGTTACAACCTGGAAGTATAAACATTCTCATATGTGTGAGTAGGTAGGATACGATAACATATTTGACGAAAAACTAGAGTTTGACGCACGTCACGGCGCTTGTTTTAGTAAGACTAGCAATTTTGTGGTTGCCGAGTCATTTTCATATGAGACGATCATCTTTATCCTCGGGAGTAGAAACTGATTTATGATTGACTTCAAATAGAATCCCTGTTCTATATGAAGTTGCTTACCGATGTTCATAGCCATAGTAACCACTTACCATCAGGTGGACTGTGTGCCTGTTTGCCTTCAATCTTATAAAAAAAATACTACAATGTTGATATGATATCAGCTTGAAATGAAATACTAGTCAATATCGCATGTCGTTTATTTGTCGCTGCTCTGATGACTGCATTGATGTTGTTTTAAACAACAGATATTAATGTTAGTGGTAGTTATACTACATATTTATACTTGTACACATTTACATACCTTTTTTCCTTATAGATGTAGGATTTGTTTCATATTTGATATATCTTATAGATACATTATTTATTAGTTACCTTCTCGTTTCTCGTGATTGTGAAAGAAATTATTGCAGTGTCATCTAACTAAAATTAATGCTAATTTATAAACTTAACCAATTTACAACTGCAAAAGATTCGGTACAATCGTAAAATAAATTTAAGTGAATAAAATTGTCATAGTAGGTATTATAATACATATCAAGGTAATGTATATTTAGATGTACTCTATAATCTCTCTATCAAGGAGTGTCCCTCAGTAACGTTTCATTCAACTGAGGTATACCAAATTGACGATGTCAGTAGCCACCCTCAGGTAGGACTAAAATTATCTAAATTCAAAAGCTGCAGATGTCTGTCGGAAGCAGCGACCACATACCATCCCTTGGACAGCATGTTCATTTGCTTCCATTTGCTAAAAAATACAATTGATGCAAGTCAATCCGTACACCAATTTATGGACACGAGCCAAGCTCAAGTCACGTCCTTTGACGCGTCGTCAGCTGCCTCTCAATAATCGGTAACTTCCTGTGCACCATTAACGTTAATAGTTCCTTTTTACGAGACTACAATGTCGGGCCGTTTCTTTACAAGTGTCACACATTAGAATGTCCGTTTTTAAGATCCTAACACCCTATGTAGGTGCATCTTACCTGTAGTAAGATCTATTCCTTTCTTAAGAATAATGTGTTATTTCTAACAGCATCATCTCGTAATAATAATTGGTAACAAAATAAATTATTGAGGAAATTACTATTTATTTCATTATATTCTATTTTTTAAAAGCCACAGATTATTGACATTCAAAAATACCTAATAATTATAGTCCCTACAATACGACAACTCACAAAAAATTACAAATATTATTCAAATAACATCTTCACTAATTACTGATTTACTGTAACTAATACTAATAAACGAACAGTTTCGATTTCTGAATTCCTAAAGTGGGGTGTACCAGTGAAATAACACCAATCCAGTATAAAGAAGCCATAATGCAATAATCGGTTAACGCCCGATTAAACAAACAGACAACGTGAACTTACGATAACAAACATTGAAGTCGTTGCGTCGCTTTGAACGTCGGAAACATAAAGTTAAATTCTATAGTTTACTTAAATAAACTGTTTAGAAACATTCATTTTTGTATGAAATCGTATCTGTATTGAAATATATGTAGCTATCTTATTTGTTTTAAAATGTATGTTTTTAAAATATTTCACACACAATTAAAATTTACCAAGCATTTTTGGTTTGGGATAGCAACGACGAATCGCGTTGCGGCGCGGTCACCATACCGGTCTGACACACAGTAGGTCCGGGTTTGATCCCCGGCCAAACAGAAATGTGAATTTAAGTTTAGATTTGTGTTCTGGGCCTAGGTATTTGTGTATTCCTCTTTGTGTCTCCATGGTACCCACGACACAGGAGAAGATCCAACTGTGGGGCTATGAGTGTAGAAAGCGTTTACGTAA
>DWNE01003135.1:0-17281 GCA_018249875.1 Cecropterus toxeus | reverse complement strand
GAAGTTGCTTGCATATATCCATGGGCGGCAGTAACCACTTACCATCAGGTGGGCTGCTTGCTCGTTTGCTACTTCATATTTAAAAAAAAAGGTGTAACTGTGGTGCTTCCGGATGTGAACTACAAAAAGAAGAGAAGAACTACCTTTAGAAATTTATTTACTTATCTTTGTTCTTATTACAATAAAATGACATCCGCTCGTGCAAAGCCGTATCAGGTTGCTAGTTCATTAAAGACACGTTCATCAATAACATTTTAATAGTCTGTCTAGCGTTTTATTTTAGCTCCACGCTGTGTCTATTGATTTTGATTTGATAGTGATTACGTCAGCAAAATCTTGAGTTTGTAATAAACATGAGCATATTTTACGAGTTCGTTAACGTTGTACGGAATAAATTTATGGACCAATTAATATTAATACATATGCTTCATATGATTTATATACATCTATACTTCTACACTAATATTATACAGCAGTAGAGTTTGTTTGGCGCGGTTAACGCTAATCTCAGGAACTACTGGTTCGAATTGAAAAAATATTTTAGTGTTGTATAGTAAACTTATCGAAAAAGGCGTTAGATATATAACATCACGCTATATTTGTTTATTTTTTATTAGATTATTCTCTAATAAACACGGGTGAAACTGCGTGGCACAGCTGGTCTAATATATTTACGCTATTACATATTACGTATTGTGTCATTTTACATAATTGAAATAGCAAACAAGTTCCCTGTCCTTGGGCAGTGGCAGTGCCATTCTTGAGATTCATGGTTGATTTAGTCAATCCCAAATACTACCAGAATCCTACCTGAGATCCTGATGCATTGCATTCTACGGATACAGTTGGAACGCTTATCAGTGTATCTTCTTTGCCACCGTTAACTTAACCTACAAAACAGACCACAGAAACGATAATTACTATTGTAATTGGCCAGAAATATGGATTTGTTATCTATGGAGTCTAACTCTAAGGATTCTACCACCTTTAGGGTGCATTTTAAGATTATTAATGGACAAATATGACTTGCAATCAACCAAAAGAAGTCTACTAAGAGCATCACATATGCCATAGCATCACTACGGTCCGGTATACCGGATAGGATACACCTTTTTAAATCTGTCTTTACCGTAGATGACGTAAGAGGAGACGCGAGAGGATATTACGAGATGACTAACTTTCATCAGGGCCAGACTAAAATATGTCGTCAGTGTACAATATGTGACTGTATATATTTTTTTTGCAAAATCCTTCTGAGAATTGAAGGCACCAGTTTCCCGTTTTAAACGAATTCCCCTTAGTAGTATCACGACGTCATAAATCTAAAAATCTTAAAAAGTCATTCAATCAAACCTTTTTTATATAAATAAAAGTATTAATTTCTTTTGGTTTATTATATGCATTTTATTGCAATTTGTAATGTTTTAACTTTGAAATGGTTACCTAAATATTTATTTTTATTTATTTTATGTTCATTTTAAAGTAGCAACAACCTATGATCAACCTCGAATATGCCATAGGACTTATCCTCAGATAGCTGAGGTCGACTTATATACCAACTTGATATGCCTCGGATAAGTATGTCTCCCTTACATAAACATATCTTTAAACCAGAATAGAGCAGCGCTTAACACATATTATTTGACAGAAGTTATTGCGACGAAACACTAGTTTGCAAGAGCCCTATCTGTAAATGTTGACTTCCTTAAAGTTTAAAAACAATAAAGATTTTCGAAATAATTAACACTGATCGTTTTGAAGATTACTATCTTATTTGAATCTACAATAATATTATTAACGAACTTACCTAAATATATGGAATAGTTATTAACGATTTGGTAGCAAATTATATTTTATTAAAATCGATCTATGATTAACATAATTTTGTTTATCAACGACAAAATGTAATAATCTTGCTAAAACGTATAGGACGTCGTACGGAGGTGACCTTATACAATTATTAACAGGGATGTTACGGATACGGATATAGGAATAATGTTATATCAGTTTCGGACACGGTTACGGATATGTTACTATTTCGGATTATTATTCGTTTCGGATAGTTTCAATTACGGATATATATTTTTTTAAGAAACGTACAATACAAATCTATACTAATATTATAAAACATTACAGTTTGTTTGGTTAAACGCGTTAATCTCAGGAACTACTGATTCGAATTGAAAAAATATATTTGTGTTGAATAGTAAATTTTTCAAGAAAGGCTTTAGGCTATATAACCTCACGCTATCTCTGTTTTTTTTTTAATAGATTATTCTCTAATAAACGCGAGAAACTGCGAGGCACAGCCAGTAGGTAATAATTTAGTTTTATATCTATATTATTATTTGCTATAACAATCACATCAGTTATGATTGTAACGACGTAATTAATTTAAAGTGTTTTTAACTAAAAAAAAAAGTTACGAAACATAACCGAAAAAACTGAAACTTTTATACCGGATATGGTTACGGTTCTAGATATTTGTTTTATTTCGGATATCCGATAGTTTCGGTTACGGATACGGAGCACCATAACATCCCTAATTTATTAATATAAGACTAATGTCCTCTCGATGATCGAATTAATGAAATACAAAACGTAAAATTTTATGACTCTAAATTTAAATATTCACATCCTCATTTTAATCAATATGCGTTTTAATATAATCTACCAATGCAAGTGAATGATGTCATAAGAATAAAATGATTGCTTTACCCAATTTGTTATGATAAAATACTCTAATGGCGCAATGCAGGTGATTATGCAAAATAATTAACAAAGTTCGAGTAGCACAGCAAGTAAAAATAATTGCAATTTTCTTCGTAAATATTTATATTGATAAAGAAATGCATTTTTATCGGCATTTATAGGAAATGATAGGGTTAATCGGAATGTAAATAGTAAACACATGCCGAATAAGAATTAATTATACATGCATGATAAAACTAAAAACGTTGTTATATTGTTATGATTGTATTGGAACGAAATGGAAACGATTAGGTATCATAATTTTGATGTGTATTAAATGAAAACATAAATATTTTAATAACTATAAATATTTCATTTTCACTCGCACTTACGGATATTTAAAAAATTGTGTGGTGTACGACTATTAACATGTATTTTAATTAATTTATAAAATATTAACGGTTCTATATAAATAATAATCATATTTTTTATCACGATAAACAAAAAAAAAACATATGGGTCGTAATTATCAATCCTATCTGCTAATATTACATTGATATTGTTACCAAATCCTGACATATAGATACTTCCCTAACTTGTTTGTTGTCCTTGACGTATTCATGAAACAAACAAATAAATTAAGGGGTCAAAAATACTGACGTTAGGTATCTAAATAAATTTCTTGTTTTTGCGGCTATCTGATACAAATATCGTAAACAAGAAGATGATAGACAAAGTTAAGGAAAAATGTTATTTATCATGTAATACCGGCATGATAACAGTTCAGTCTTCTGAAGTAGGTATAGAAGTGCTGTGATAAGGGGTACGTACTAGTTTAACATACGGAAGTAGCAAACGAGCAGGCATTCCACCTGATGGTAAGTGGTCGCTACCGCCCATGGACATCTGTAAGCAAATTCATACAGAACAGCTTTCCTATCTGAAGTTGATCACAGATGCGTTGCTACTCCCGATGACTAGGATGTTCGCCTCAAATACAAGTCAGTCGGCAACCACACCTTTCCACCGAAACTCAAGTACTGATTCACAATAGATATAGGTGCAACGGTGGTGACTCCTCGGTCGAACACTGGTTCTACCACCTCGTAAAATGGACAAAACAGAGCTCCTAACTAATCGGCAATTTGTCTCTTCTGGTGTTGCAAATGTGCATTGGCAACGGTGCCTAATCACTGTTACACTATCATACATTTGATTATATACAAACAAAAAGTGTATTTGTGCAATTAAGACACGGCAGAGATGAAATTTAATAATAATAATCAATAATAACTAATAAAGGTGTTAACAATTGCGCTTTCTCAAAAATCGATGAGCTTTTATACAAGCTACTAAGTAAAATTATTAGCGTGATTCAGAAAGGGGCACAACGCCATCTAGTTGTAAAGCTGACAACTATGAGTTCGTCTTTTGTTGTAGTTATTGGGTTTCAAATAACAACGACTTTAAAAAAAATCAATTTAAAATTTTCTATATCACTCTATACAAATTATCATTATATCTTCCAAATAAAACTAAATAAATTATATGCATCCTTTATTACCTAAATTTAAATTGATATATACTTTTTAAGCTTAAAGCCAACGAACTCACTAAATGACATTTTTTATTTGTACTTGAAATCTAGTCTTGAATGATAATATGGAAATCGAGACATTTGCAAATCGTATCTATACACGTTTAGGTTGTCATTTAAATAACATTGGTATACGAATAAGGATGGTAAGTCAGGGGCCGTTCAATCACCACTTTAGTCTCGAAAGGTTCATTTTTATCATGGTCAGAAATTTTCTAGAATAATTACTAAATTTACTTAATTTAATAAAATTAGATCATACTTAATACTTATACCTGTATTTAAAGATAATATCCTAATTTTTTTTTTAATTCTTTGTAGGTTTAACATGTGATTTGTCCCTGTAGTACCGGGACCAGAATAGGGCTACGGTATCCCCTGCCTGTCGTAAGAGGCGACCAAAAAGGGGCTTCCGGGGCTGCGGGCGGGAACAGTGGGAGCTCGAACCGTCCAGTCAAGTGACCCTGGGAAGGACGGTGGCTTGTGTGGTCGCATGCCGTCGTTAATAGCTGAAAGCACGTGCTGATGCTCACCGGGAAAGAGCCAAAAAGGGCATCGCGATTGGAGGACTCCGGTTGCGTTCCGTTAAAGATCCCGGAGTCCTCTACACAGCGCTGAGGACGGCCACCGGGAGTCGGCGTCGCTCCCACGACGTCTGGTACCTTTTGAAGTTTTCCCCCTCGAAAAAAAAAGATTTTACAAGTGATAGAACCAGTGTAGTAGCCACACCTACTAGCGTGAAGCAGTATTTGCATTTCGGTGGAACGGTGTGGTTGCCGGCTCACTTATACATGAGGCGACCATCTTACTCCTCGGGAGTAGCAACGAGAAGGACCCCTGTTCTATATGAAGTTGCTTACAGATGTCCATGGCCGGCAGTTACTTACCATCAGATGGACTGTATGCTCATTAGCAACTACTACTAAAATCTCATAAAAACAAAAAAAAAATTTAAATACTCGCGATTTTTTAGGTTTAGTCGTAAACCACGTAAATATACATCACGTGATTAATGGACGGCCCCTTACTTGATAGCAAGTCATTACAAAGTATAATGCATGTGTTTAGGCAGATGTAAAATACGCTGTAACAATACCCTGTAATTTATTGTTGTCAGCATCAATGAAACGCGATATACGGTCTAGAATTGTTTCCTCGTTGAGATGCAAGGTCACCTTGAGATCTGTTAACAGTCTCATCACATGTCTGTTGTATTATACAGATTAATCTACGTGTATTTTGATTTCACACTATAACAAAATTATGATAAAACACTTCATCTTTATATGAATACGCTATGTTAAAGTTTTTTGGAGTTGCCGAAAAGTACCGAAATAATACTAGATACGTGTTGTCATCGTTGTCGTAGTCGTAGTACAATATAGATTAGCAGAATAATTAATCGAGATATGTGTTTTAGATCGCAGATAAGCCTGTAGAGTAAAAAGGTGATTTTCCTTTATATATATTGGTATTGGTCTAGTAATCCCTAAATCTCGTTGACCATAGCATATCTTTGGAAACTGTCATAGATGATCAATGTGAAAAGGTACAGTTAGAATGGTATTACATGCCGATATACATATGAAAATTTCAATTTAGTTTAGGTAATAGAACTCCTTTTGGTTCGACTCCGGAAGCACCACTGCTACACGTATTTCTGCCTAATAGCAGCAGTGTTAAGCGCCGCTGGGTCTTGGTCTAAAGGACGTTGTAACGCAGACTTACTTAACCATAACGCTCTTTCCGATAAAAATTTTTAGGCTTTTAATTTGACGTAATCAAAATGTCTGTAAGATGATTTTCCGCGCCGTTATCATCAATCAAAGCAAAAAAACTTTTTTTACTTTGATAATTATTCAATAACTATGGGAAAGGAAAAAAAAAATGTTTTAATATTTTAATTATAGAAAACAGAGATTTCTTTATTTTTGGGTTTTCCTGTGAAAGAAGAGGAAGAAATTTCAGACAGACAGATAGTGTCTATTTCTACTTATTTCATTCTTAGAAAGTTACATTCTAGAAAATCTAGAGCATTTTCAATTTTAGGTTTTTTTTTAAAGAAGAGTAAGAACATTTTTGTCTGTTTACTTTATAGATCCTGTCATCATAAGTTTAAAAAGAAAGTAAAATGATTCCTGTACAGATTTTTTGTCTGTAAGGACTTTATCAAATACCATAAACGTTTTATTTTTTAATAGGGTTCCTATCTTATCTGTGATTGATAGCAGATATTCATGAAAAAATATGGCCGCGAATTAATGTAGTTAGGTTTTAAGACGCCAAGCCAAAAACCGTAAAAAACAGTTTAGATAATAATAGTAACCGTTTACCATAGGATGGAATGCATGGTCGTTCACTTCTATAATATTAAAAAAAGTAAATTCTGTCTGGGAACTCTGAGAACGAATGGAAATTACTCATGTTGTAAGATAACTTTGCTAAAAAGATACCGCTCACAAGATTTCAATCAAGGAAAACTTGAAATAGGCATATGAGTCACTTCCATCTCATCTTTACCTTCCTTGTAGGCAACATTTATTTATAGCACTTTCGCGTACTACTAGTTTATTTTTAAACATATTTAAGATAAAGATGCGTATTATTTGTATAGTAAAAAAGGTTTATACAAGTTAGTATGAAATATTTTTGGAAAATCCGCAAGTGTCATTTTTTTTCTTAAAAAGAAACTTAAATTTAATTACAATATCACATTATTGTATATTTGGTTCATACCAAAAAAAAGGATTACTTAAAAAAATATAGCTTTAATGAATTAAATATATAGAATCTATCCCTCAATATAGGAACATTGTTGGTTTTGTGCTTTATATTATTATAATCCAAATATTTCAAATTTTAATAATGTCTTACTTCCGAATGAGGCGACCATCTTAATATCGAGTGCAATGCATCTGTGATTGTCTTAAGATAAAACCTCTCTTCTATTTAAAGTTGCTTATAGGTGATCGTGGTCACTGCTACCATTTACCATCCCGTGGAATATTCTACCGGGATTGTAGAGATGTATACCAAACTTATACAGAGCCCTAAATATCCAATACATCTACAGCCTTCAATAAAAGGATATATTTATAACACAATGTCAATAGATGGTCTATGTTACCCTACATACAGCATCGTAATAAATATAGCCAGTTGAGTCACTGCATTAACATACTACCTTAGTATATAAGGATAGGACAATTTAAACTATATCTATACTAACACAGAATTATGCGTCTACTAGAAATGGTGTGTTTGTACTTAACGCGTACCGTTTCTGTATTGTATGTATATAACATTTGACGAGACTTCTAAATCTGCTACTGTTAGCGATACTGCTAAGTTACGCTCTAAAATGGTATGTTTGTACTTGACGTGTATCGTTTCTGTATTGTACGTATATAAAATTTGATGACACTGCTAAATCAGCTACTGTTACTGATACTGTCAAGTTACACTCTATAGATATTGGTGAAATATAATATGAGTAAGTACTAGTATTTTTTTTACTAACGAGCGTCAACGAGCAGATACTCCATTTGATAGTAAATGGTGACGGCCGTCCATGGATATCGTCATAAGCAACTTCATAAAAACCAGGGTCGGTCACAATACGTTGCTACTCCGAGGACTAAGATAGTCGCCACAAATATAAGTGAGCCAGCAACCACACGTTCCACCGAAACGCAAGAACTGCGTCACACTAGAAATAAGTATGACGGTGGTATCCCTGGTTCCCTACACTGGTTCTACCTGCTAAAATATTGATAGTACTAAAAGTTGGTCAAATGTTATTAATATTAAAAGGTTTAACGTCAGATCTAAATCTTAATAACTCTATGGTTTAATCCGTAAACTAATGTACTTAATCCGTACACCGTAACTAGATTTATTCAGTTTGAACTAGACTACACCTATTAAATTAAATGAGGTTCGTTAAACCGTAATTAGTAGTCTATCAATTAGTCTGATAGGTTTTACGACTTAAACGAATTGAATTATCGACATACAAATATCTCGGCATGATAAAGTATTGATTTGAAGTAGTTTCTTTTCAATTTTTATTTATTAAATTATTAATCGACAGACTTTTTACAGGACAGTCTGTCGGTGTTTTAACTATACATTTATAATTCGTATTGGTTACTCTAAAAGTGCTCGGTGTTTTTAACCGACTTCAAGAAGTAGGAGGCTCTCAATTCGCCTGTATTTTTTAAAGCTTTTTTATCTCTTATAAAAACATTCCGCTGACAATACACAACAGAGAAGGAATTGAATAACTCGGTCCAGCAAAGGTCCAGAAGGTAGGATTTAAGTTCTAAAAGCTTTTTATACATATATCGATGATAAAGCCATTTCAATTCAATTATCAAATATGATAAAAATGCTATATTCATTCACTATGAGAAACTTTTTTATATACATCGTTACAACATGAACAGCATGCTCGTTCAGAAAATGCTTAATTGAAATAAAAGAAAATAAACCGGTTTCTGTAATAAAATATATATGTAAATAAATATAATATTGTCCTATTCGTGAATGTTTGAAAATAATAAATATTGAGTATATAATTAAGCTTGCTGAGAGCATTGCAATTTTTCTTATAGGTGGTTTTGTCGTTAGATCAGATCATAAACTGACTTAGTCTTAGCTAGCTTCAATATAAACTTTGACGTTAATAGCCCATCACCAATAACCACTAAATATTTAATGAAATAGGCCTTTAACTGTCACCACCAGACATTTAATGACTTCATGAGCTTATGCTATTTATAATGCTATTTCTGTTTTGTGCGGCAAAGGAGACACACTTATACGACGCGTTCCAACTATTCAGGGCTACCAACTCATTTGTAGCTAACGTCTCTCTGTTATATTTATTAGCATTAATTTAATAAACATATTATAAAAAATCTTATACTTCTCTTTTTATATCCTCAGGCGCCCTAATTAAAAATATATTTAGGCAATGTAGCCATAATTTAGGTGAATTCAACGATAAGTCGTATATTAAAAATATCAGGCTCCTTCTGACGCAGTCGGGTAAAAGTTCACGTTTTCTATTTGCATATGAATTTTAAAATATGATAACAAAAAAGAATTTTAGTTACCCCATTTTGTTTTTCGTATTTTTGTCAGAAAACCCTTTAATTTAATACCCTTATTACGGAGTTCCATAAGAAATAATGAGCTCCCTATCCTGGGGCATCCGCCATGGTTTTGTGATGTACCTAATCACTAAGCTCATAAATTTCACTTAAACTGATGGAACTTACTCGTTAAAAAATCTCCCACTAGATTCGACCCTCACAATACATACTACCTAAATAGGAAGTTTAAAAAATCTTCTAATTAAAATATTAACTAGTAACATTGTCTTCTAAGATTCTCTAAGAGTCTCCTTAATTTTTTAAGTATCTATGTAACTTTTTTTTTCATTTCGTTCTAATATCTTTAATGTGCTATATATAAGATAACGAGAGTCACAAAACTATTCACCATTAAGAACTTGGGTACGGGGAACTGGTGACCTGTATTACAGATTTACATCAGGCACCAGGCTCTCACAACCAAGGTTCAAGGTCGACCATAGCCTTAAGTTTTGCTTAGCTCTAAGTAACCTTGTGAGAGCAAATAAATTACTTATTAATATTAATTATTAATAATAATTACTAATATCGTTTAAAAAACCTGACTGCGTATAACGATTTTTATGTTCATAATGATATTTCTAATTCATCGCTTTATATGACTTTTCGGAAAAATAGTCAAATAAAGTATTATAAACGTACTTATATATTTTACAATGGTCTATTTACTAGCTTTTTTCATATCCATATTGTCGAGATAATAAACATTCGTCTCTCCCCACCCTCTTTTTTCTCTATTTGTAGATACCATTTTTTAATTATATAGTCACTCTTCAAATGAGACGATTCAAATGATATGTCATACTTTACAGTCGTTTAAGCTGTAGCGTGTGCTGATGAAATGGACATACATACATACGCTCAAGAAACATCACCACGGGTAAAAATGCCATACAACAATCAGTTCTAGTAAATAAAGAGCCAAGCGTAACAAATAGAAACAACGATAAACAACTAATGACAGCGCTTTCATTTACAATGATTACGAAACTTAGAGATAATGGTGGGAATGTGTGTAAAAATATACATAGCAAAACATTTCCTGAGCCTTGATATTAGCGATGTGTTACATAATGTTACAAGGGTTGTCACTCTGCGTCGTTGCAATGTACTATGTAATAATTATACTGCATTTTGTTAACGGTGTGATACATAACCTCTCCTGTTTGAATTTTAAACGAATGCAATGTTTAAGTGTGTTGTCCGTTTACGTGGTGCAATAGAATTGATTCTACATGCATATTTGGTGTTTTGTCGTGCAAAAAATGTAAACTAAGCAATACAATAAACGTATTAAGACTTTATTGTATGCCAAAATATATATAAAAAGTAAAAAAATCCCACCTCACAATTCCTAAGCAACCTTAAGTTATAATAAATTCAAGAAAATGTCAACAGGAGTTATTATTTAATGGCTAGATATTTTCATAGCTAGACTACGATGTCACTCAGGTTGTTTACGTGGTGGAAGTATACAGGCCATTTGAACTACCAGATACAACAACTTTAAGCATATCAACCACTTCTACAAGAAGCGTTTCTATTTACTTAAGAAGTCTAGTAATTTTACGAGCAAGTTACGAAAGTCTGTTGGTCAGGATAAAAAGGGCTGATGGACGGATGCACGGAATGTGGTTATATACAGGCTTTCTATATATGTACAATTCAACATCAGATGGATAACGTCGTAAAATCAGTATTAGCTTACTAAACAAATTCCTGTTCTATTTGGGTGTTTGCAGACAACTAGAGGTCTATATTATTTGTTTTCAATACAAAAAGTTGACAGAAGAAGGTCATACGAGCAGTGAACATTATGTTTAGTAAGTGCAGTTGGACAGCCCTAGGCATCGGGCGGGCACGCGCACTGCGCAGACGCCAAGCGGCGCCACGCTGACATTAGACTAAGGTCAAGGTGCTGCTATTATCCTTGTGACGTCACGCTATTGCGCAACTTGTGCATCCGATCCAGTCTTGCTGTTATGCGCTTCGTTATATTGTGTTAAGCCGATTTCCATACTATCTACTTCAGGGTTGCTTGAATGCCTTATTCTTTTTGCGGAACACCGTTACTATTGGTAAGGAAGTTTCCGCTCGAGTTTCGGAGTTAAGGATAGTATAATAAAAGTGTAAGTGGTACAAAAGTTCTTAATTTCACCATTGACAATTGATTAAAAAGCTCTACGACTTGTAGATTTCCTCTTAATCAGTTTTCTACATTGTTAAAGTAAGTGATCATATTTCTAATTCACATTATACTACAAAGTTGGAGGTACAAGCCAGGGAGTGGAAACATGACTTTTTCAGTAGTAAGTAATATCATAATTTATCACCATCACAGACTACGACGATAGCTGAGAGGAATCGTTGCAAACATGGCAATCGTGGCATATGGCATTTATTATTTAAGTAAATAATTGTTATTTACGTATCTTATCTTGCAGAGATCTCGCAAAGTTCTTAGACAAAAGTTATTTACCAAAACTAGTTCTTCTATTTCAATAAGAAGTAAAGAAATTACGTGAAAAGGTATTAGATTTGTTATGTACTATGATGTACTTGTTGACAAGTTAACTTTTTTCTAAATCAATTACTACAATTTCCTATGAACAATTTGATGGTAATAGTCAATTACAAACTAGGAAGAGAATTACCATCGTCACTCAAGCGATCTCGGATATTAATTTCTTCCTTCTATGCGTTACCTTGAAGATGGCAGTAAATCTTTATTAAAATCAATTGAGCCTGGCTAGTTAAGGGCAATTTCAGGTGTTCACATATAGTTTACACCCAGGTTTTAGAGAATACGAGTCTCGTACCATAAAAGGATAAGTATAAACAGGATAAGGATAAGTATAAAAGAACTTTGAACGTGGTAGAAGCCTAGGTTCACTCCGTAGCCACCACCACCAAACACCGCCGTCAACTTCCAACCTAGTTCTAAGGTAGCAACCCATCTGTGGCCAACCGCAGGTAGAACTTCGATCTTGTCTAGGGTATGTCTACGGGCGGCAGGAACCACTTATCATTATGGACTGATCAGACGGACTGCATGCTCGTTCTACTTCTATATTATAAAAAAACACATACGAATAAAACAAAATTAGCGTACAACAAGCTTTATGACTTAAGAATTTGCTCTTTCGATTAATTAACTGGCAATTACAATAAAATTCTATAAAGATAATAATTGGCTTATTCAGCCGCAGTAAATCCCCAATACCAAATATTTCATACACACATTGATTATTTTTTAGTAGAATAAATGTATTTCTGGGCGTATACAATACTTACATATACAATAAATACCATAAAATACTTATTGCCCATATTTCTTGCATCCAACAGATTTCCATATTTGTCATTTAAAATACAATTTACATCATTGTATCGTTTTTTCCACGTACCTCCATTACGCAAATAGGTTCTTCATAAATATAAAATTCTAAACACATCATTCGTCACATTTTCAATATTAGTTTAACCACTTGAAGCTTTCCTTCTACAGCTTGTCTAGGTGCGTCACGCGTTTGTCTATGTATTTTGCATGTTAGTTCGTCTATGTTTTTGTTACAAGAATAACAAATGTGCAAGCAGTCCATTTGATTTTAAATTAAGACCATGTTAATATCTCAGAGTACATTACTGCATTATTCCTGGCCTGCGCTAGTATGGCCAACTATTTGTAAACGTTTCCCCCTAAAATATTTTTATAATAACCTAAATCACAACCCTTCCTAATTCGATTCGGTTTGACAGCTAAAAAGATTACGCCGAGGCTACGTTATCTGCCGCAAAATATAGAAAGGAAAATATAGAAATATAGAAAGATAATGTACTAAAAATATCCTCAAAAAGAGTACCCCCTAATATTTGTCCCGGCAACGCAGTTACGGCAATGTTACTCTCCCTCTTTGTTAAAACAGTCAATAGCCTAACCCTACTCATTTAGATTTTATTACGAGTTGATTTACCTGCTTTTACTACAAATTCTTTAATATTATAGGCAAAGTAATAGACTAACACACCAAAGTCGTCGGTCCTTTACTTACATACCATGTCTAAATTAAAATCTTTTGTAAATCGGCGTCACTATCAAAAGAAAATATAGAGCTAAATTGCAGCTAAAGTTAAATTTGATATTTCTTATGTCTTTCTATTAAATCACTGTCCATGTTTTAAATGTTTTATGATGCACGATCAAGCTATTATTATTATACAATCGCTTGAGTTTAGTGGAAAATTTATTCCTAGTGCTCCATCGTGGATCTGAATAATGGAATCAAATGGTTCTTGGAATTAATCAATTCTTGAACGTCTTAATAAAACACTTGTGTATTTATTTGCATGATAAATAATAGTGAGTTAAACAAATTGTTATAATTCTAATGGCGTAGCGGCCTATTTGCGTTATCCAGCTACAAACCGACAACTCTGTGTAATTAGTTGTGACGGATGGTTTCACCTGCGCATTATAAGGAAGAGCCTAGCTAAGTACAGTGCGTGGTTTTTCCTGAAAGTAATTATCATGAAGTAACACCAGTAAGAGTTGCTTCGGAAGATGAAGCTTAACAACACGGGTTATTTCAAAACGGGTAGTTTTGAAATAGCCCGTGTTTGCTAAAAATAAACATGTAACTTAAATGTAGGTAGTTTAATAATATATTATTGCTAATTAAGATCATTTATGATTTATTTTATAACATTTTATAATTTTTCCAAACACCGAAGAACATGTTTCATTTTATGAAAACTTCAAGTAACTACCTAAAAACAGTAATTTTTAAAGTGACCGACCGATGTTATGACAACCAGAGATGGACGGGCTGAGAGACGGCAGGATTTACTGACGGTAAAACGAACGGACGGACGGTTTATAATAATAGGGTTCAGAACGGCACTTGACGTAACTGTGAGCTCGTTATGTATATCAATATTACTTGTCCAGGGCATATCGTATCACGTGTAGCGTCACGCGCGGCCATACTGTCGGTATCAGGTTCGCTAAACAGATAGGAACCCTGAATCAGGCCGGACACGAGCATCTCAGTAATGATAAATATACGCCATTGACCCCATTGTGAGCTGAGTACGTAAACAATGGCGTTACTGCTATCTTCTAGACTTATGCCGAGAATTCGCTCAGCGACAAAGTTTCTGAACCTTTACTGATCTGTGTTACGTTCCTAATGTTAGGATGTTGTTCTATCATGATTTAGGATGTAAGTACTTCTGGATTAAAGTTCTAGTATAATCATCACGACATACTGATGCCAAATGTTTCTGAACGTTGATTTTAGAGGTACCTAACGGTATAAAGGGTGTTTCCCTCAATTTAGAAAATGTATACTGATTAAGCTGAAATCTAATTTCTTCTTTTTTCTAATAAATAAATGATAACTTAACCAGCAGATGAAGAAGTCTTTAAATTCAAACACTATTCAAGAATCCATTTTTGAATGCGATTGTTAATAAATAGTTTTTAATTGTACCATAAAGTAAGATAATTCATACAATACCTAATTGTTAAAATTAAATTATTGTTAGCACCTAGTCAGAATTACAACAAATATGTACAATTTGCAGTAACTCGTATTTTAAATAACGGCTTACTTATATATGAGGCGACTTACGTAGACATCAGGAGTAGCAACGCATCTGTAACTTTTAAACCAAATTTGTCACACGAAACATAACTTGAATCGACTTGTATAGAGATAGTTAGACCTATTACGGATTAGATATGTTATATAGTAGAACTTCTACTTTGCTGTAAATAAGTAATAAGATTTAACTTCTTTTAAAATAAGCAGTGTTATGCTTACTTGATCATTTTTGTCTGTCGCTGATACGACTGAAAGAACTTATACGGAGTCAGAGTGTTAAAGTATGATTTAACATTACTAAGAACAATATTTTAAACGTGAAATGCTTAGCGAACAATATACCTATGTCTGATTTACCATCAATCAAATCTCAAGACTTTAGGAAAGAGAAAAAAGTATATCTTAGCAAGATCATAAGTTCATAGCATTTTCTTTAATATGACGCAAGATCTCATGTTTGAAGAACATACTAGAACAAAACAAAACAAACATGTATCTCCACTTCTCAAAAACCATTTTATGTTTTGATATCGTAGAAATATTAAGTTTATACAAACATTTTCAAATAAGAATTGAAAATTTTCAGCATATAATAATAAAATAAACGAGCTGCGGCAAATACAAATGCAAGCGAAGCCGCGGCTCGATTTAAGATCGATTAAGGATAAATAAATATTGAATTTGCATAAGCGGCTAACGATACTCTATAAATCAAAATTAATCTATTATCGTATCAATGATGTAATATCAATTGCAAATGCAGTTTTCCTTATCAGTATCTCAATGCCGGGGTCGCCTTGCGCGTCGGCGCAACTTGTTTTTCAACTGTTTTGAACAACAGAATTTTTACACGAAACAAATGAGGTAAACAATGAATAATTAAACAAATATGTGTAAGTGCAATAAATAAGGTTGTAAATACTGAGAAACTCATTTTGATATAAAAATACTGCGTTTCTTTTTTATTTTAAGTTTTCTGTAGGCGGTAGAGTAAAAAAATACTAGATCTCAACATAACTCTCCAAAAAATATTCTCAAGGTACATCAGAGCTACTAACAATTCAATTATTATTTTTAAAAGAGTTGTAAAAATATCTATACATATAATAAAACTGATGAAGTCCGTAAAAATATATACACTTGTATTGTTTGTCATTATATTGTGATATTTTTACGAATATTTGTTTTTATACTTTAAACAAATGATTTTTGTTTTTAAAATAAATTTATACGTCAATGCTTGTTAGAGTTTACAAATAGTACAAATCCACGTAAAAAAAATATTTGACAAACACCAAAGACATTTTTTTATATTCTCAAAATGAGACGAGGTCTTGAAACAGAAAATAAAATATCAATTAATTTTTCTCGTAACTTACTTTAACTTGAAATCACTCTTAACACCGATGAAATACGCGAGCGATAGGAACTAATTTAAATAGAAAAGTAAAACAAAACAGGCCTTCTCACGTGGCCTGTTCTAGAGAGTACCTGTACTACTCAGTAACAAGAAATCTATTTCGTCAACACATATGGGAACTTTCCGCGTTACCAAACGAAAAAGTAAAACCGCGTGCTGTTTCGTGTTTGAAATCCAAAAAATAATATAAGCAAAGGGTTTCGTGCCTTGCCTCATACGGACACACGTTGAATATGAATGCTCCAACTAAAACTGCCGAATTACAATAGACTAGGGTTAGCAACATTTTGTCGGCATAATAGTTTCTCAAAATAAGCTACAAAAATATATTACACATATAAAACATAGTATTTTGTGGATAAAACGCACCATCTAGACAAAAATATACTTATTTTAATAAATTTATACTCCTTATATTTTTTTACTATTCTAGAGACATTCTTGTCTTTAACTCTCCAATTCCCATGTCCAAACTAATGGTGTTTTTATATTTTTACTTTACTTATCTAGTTAATAGTCCTTTATTGTAAGGATATAAAAAGAAAATAAAGCTAAAAAGTCCCCCCCTCCGGTTTTACAGGGGTGTCACCTGTAGGTGACACTGGGCATTGTACTACAGTATAGTATATCAACTATACGATGTAATAGGTTTTGAGTATTACGTTGACAGGAATAAAATACCGGTTTTTTTTTTATCAAATGTAAAAATATTTATAAAAGTTATAAAAATTAACAGAATAGTCTAGTTTCTATATGTATTTATTGTGAAACATATAGCATATACAGCAGCACCAAGGTCCATTTCAGA